>BGNK01004801.1:15418-46121 GCA_003297005.1 Symbiodinium sp. clade A Y106 | reverse complement strand
CAGGCCTACAGCGGCATGTCCAAGCTATGTGTCTCCAAGAGCCAAGCGCATTACAGCCCGGCCAGCAGCAGAGGTGGGAGCGAACAGTGTTCTGACGAACTCCCGGCCTAAAACAGGCTAGACTCGTGGAGGCCAGCGTGGCCACAGTACGATAGGAAGGGGACTCCTGCATGGCCTTCCTGGTACGATCGAAATCAGTCCTGAGGAACTGAGCAGCAGTAATGCCACTGAGCTCCGCANCTTGGGTTCCAGTTTGGGTTTCTTAGGTTCGGGAGCCTTTTTGTCTGGATCCACATCGGTGCTTTCCTGGCGAGCTGCAGCGGGGCCCAATGGGGCTAGGATGGGCTGTTCCAGGACCTGATGATAGCTACCTATGGAAGGCAGTTGTGTAACCACAGGCTGAGGCACTACAGCGTCCAGGGTACTCAGTGCGGCTTCTCCTACTCTTCGTCGGTCTGGCCCTCTCGTTCTTTCTCTCTCACGTCCTCTGCCACGCTCCGTTTCCTTAGCCATGAATCTTTCGATCCAAAAGTCCGACCGAGACGAGGCAAAGCGATCCGATACTCACCAAAAGTCAAGGCAAGGCAGTCAGTGCAGTGCAGGAGGGCAAGGAGAAAAGGGGGAGAGAGAGAGAGGGGAGAGGAGGAGAAGGACAAGGACAGACAGTGCGACCAGGGACAACGAAGTACTTCAAGGGAGACGCTGTTTCTCTCTCTTGAGCCGAAACTTGAGCCATAGCCATTTAAGTCCTTAAAAAGGTAGGTTCTTCAGGGTTAAGGTAGGGCTTAGTGGCAAACACTCGGGCACAGTTGCACGACTACAACCACCACTACCCCCACAGCCACGGCCGCGACCAATGCTGCTCGACGACCATGACGACTATTGACATTAACTTCTGGGAACTTCACGTAAAGACTGCTATAGGACTTTATGTGTTTTTCGACGCACCCTGTTTAAATTTCCCAGCAATACAGGATCCCAGGAGCAGCATTGGCAGTACCAAACACGAGTTTGTTGCTGGCAGGTCCTGCCCTGTGCGAAGTCCGGTAGGCCCTAGACCCTAAACCTGCGCACGCGCTGGAGTCAAGCCCTAAACCCTGAAGTTAGGAAGCTTCGCACCGTCAAACCCTCCCGCCAAGCGTATCTGAGCGGCATCCATATTCTGCTTGCTGCTTGGAGCGGCTGCCGTTTTCTTCTTCCTGGGCAAGGATACAGGGTTTCAGTTTAGGGTTTAGGGCTAAGGATCTGTGTTTCATGGATCGATCGGTGCCTCGGTCAGTTTCAATGTGCATAACCAAGTTTCCGTATCCTGAAGCTCTGAATAAACCGCCAGCCACAATTCTATCGCCCAGGGGCAGTCCGCTGCTGTCCACTTGGCCTTTCTCCAGACCTGCTCTTCCCACCAGACATGGTAGTTTCCGGAAAAAGGGGACCCTAATATATCACCCTAAATAGTAGGATCCTTATTATCCGGACCCCAAAATACGGTACCCCGAATTTTCGGAAACTCCCATCAAGGTCTAAAGGAACTCTTATCCGCCTGCCAGGCCATAGGGCTCATGCTTTCGGCCTTTTTAGTTCCTAGGGCTAACGGGCTGAAGGCGTCCCACAAAGGAGAGTAGAATCGAAGGTGACAGTCCCGGCATCAGAAACCCAGAGCCCTAAACCATTTCGCACTACAAGTTATGATCTTCTCCATATGGAGTTCTGGATAATTAGCACGTAATCTTCTCTCCCCATGGTCCTTACAGTTGGACCACAAAATCCTGCAAAGCTCGTCAAAATCTTTTCTAATGAATCATTAGTATAGAAGCCCTCAAAGTCGCGCTTTAACTTATGTAGGGGCCTTAATGATTGGGATAAGGTTTTGGGCTCCTTTATGGTACAGTCAGAATGAGGAACCCTTTGGACCCAAGGAATACTATGGGTATTTGTTTGGGCTTAGGGTTTAGGGTTTAGAAAGCCCAGCTCCGGCTTCGATACTTCAGGTGTTGACTTTTTTAAAGGGTACGGAGGCTCCACACGACTGATTTTCCTAGCTCGGACAGGGCGCTCTTCCTTACTTGTACAGTTTTCCTGAAAAGACTAACCTGTGGGATCATATGGGGATTGTATAATAAGCCAAAAAAAGCCTACTCTTCTACTAAGTTTCGCATGACCCTTGGCATGTGGGGCTTGGGGATTATATGAGGGTTGAAGGTTCAGGGTTTACGCTCTCGCTTCTCGCACTCTGCCAGACGAGGTCTCTCGGTTCGTCTCGCAGTGCAGGCGAGGCTCAAGCTGCGCTCCAAGAAAAAAAGCTAAACAAAAGTTAAAGCCGCAAAGTACACGCAGCTCAAGGCTCAAGACGGAGGTTCAGGGTTTAGGGGTCCCTGCTCAAGACCGTCCTATGTTGAAGCGGTCCTATAATGCATATGATACATTCTGGGTGGTATATTATATATAGTCTTACAGTATAGATTAGAATAATACCCCCCTCATATTCCCTATGCAATATGATATGGTTGCCTTGGCAATTAGGTTTGAGCGGGGCGGGGGGGTGAGGAGGGGTGTATAGTATGTACCATGAAATTAACTAGGTATTCCTTCTGCAATGTGTCGGGAACGCACACGGCTACTGTTGCAATTATCAGACCTCTGAGCCATTAAGATTTTGGGAATGGTTTCAAATCAGGAAAGTCACAGCGGCCTCGGCTGGCTCTGAACTAAACTACCAAGTCTCTCTTCTCTCTCTCTCTCTTCGATCTCTCAGTGTTGGAGCTCGGAACATCCGTCTACCGGACAGCATACCTTTGTTTCCACGATCCTGCTACTCCCTAAGGCTCAGTTGGCCTGATCGGTTTTATCGGGGCATGACGGTGTCGGTTTAGGGTGCTGGGCCCGCGGATTGTAAGCCTACGACCTTGTGTGCGATCCAGGGCATGCCCAGCCAGCTTTGCTTTCAGCTTTCTTTTCAGCTCCTGCGAGACAGCTCTTGGTTCGTCGTAGTCGGGCTGAGCTGTGGATTTGCGATCCGGCCGCACCCTTGTGCTTAGTTCCGTATAGTATAGAAGCTTTGCTGGTTGCTGGGGGCCAGAAGTGAATGCAAGCCCCAAGCCATACAAAGCGCGTTGGAATTGTCGCCTGAGCCTCGCGGCCGTGGCAGTCTGCGCCCCAGAAGCCCAACTGTCTATCTGTAGTTGGTTGCTATTCCGCTATGCTTATCTATGTATACAACCATGCTTATCTATGTATACCTATATCTAACTGTCCGTCTATATAGACAGATAGATAGATAGGTAGATAGCTATGCCGCCGTGTCTTCATTTTCTTGGCATGGCAGGGCCAAGGACCCGGGGGTTGGCAAAGGCAAGCCGTAAACCCTAAACCTTGTACTTTAGCGAAACTTTAGCGCTTAGTGTGCGCTGCCTTCCAGAATGCCGGTTACAAGGGATCTTGAGGTCCTATGCATCGCATTACAGCTGAAAGGCTCCAGCACCCTTACCCCAACAATTGCGCTCGCGTCCTGCAACCTAATCCGGCTTATAAGCTCTCACAACCTAAAACCGACTTTTTTGTTGATGATCAGGGCTCTCACGGCTAGTCGCTGAGTTCCCGAGTCCAAAAAATAAATTGTTGATTAACTAGCGTGAATTCATTCTAAAAATATGGTAGGAACCTGTTATATACCCCACAAAATTAGAGGTTGCCTAATTATTCAGCTACTAAAGAGCAGCGTCCTCGCGCGACAAGGCCTGGCCAGCATCGGGCCCCTCCTTCACTGGGGTGTCAACCTGTCACGTACGAAGACAGCCCAGTTCCCGTTTAATAAGCTTAGGCAGCTTAGGAATGTACACCTTCAGCCATAATTAACTTGTTAAGAAGGCCTAAAATCACATCTAGTAGTTGAGGAACATACCATGAGAAAATGATAAGAAACATTATCTACTTATGGGTTGATTGGGCTCTCTGGCGAGCTGCAAGCCGGACCGAAGGTATCAAGTCGGAGTGTACCCTAGTCCGATTGAGAATTTAGGGATCAAAGTACCCGGGTGGCCTGCTGGGGGTTGCTTCTTCAATCGGATTCTGGGAGTCTCTGGGAATGCAAGGCATCACGACTCCCATTTAAACTGAATCCTGATTACGGGAAAGAATGGCCCAAAAACCGGGGGCTACAGCAGTGAGCCTACGAAGCAACGAGCCCGAATCTCGCTCCCAAAATCCACAGCCCTAAATGCCTGGACCCCGAGTCCCGAAGCCTTCATTCTAAATTAAACCCCTGGTCCCATAAAGCCCTGAAGCATACGACTCCGAAACCCTGCAGCAATGCCTGCATCCGGCCCGCTCTCTTTGCTGCTCTGCTTCCAGCCGCTTCTGCAAAAGCTGCTGGGCTGCTCACTTTGGCCAATCTGTCCTTGGCTGCCCCGAAGGCATTTGGATTCGAGGTCACCCAAGGCCCCCATAAACCTGAAATAAGGCGATCGTGCGACTATAGCATAGCTCCTCCATGAGAACTTCTAGTTGCTTGCTGAGAGAACCGGACCCGAAAAGGTGAACACTGTTTATACAAGTATGGCTGCATTGTGTAGCCCCAAACGGGTGACACGTTACCTACTGAGCTACTGTGGTATCCTTTGCTAGCGATATTAAAGCCCAGCGGTGATTCCTGCCTTCATGCGCCGGACCTGAAGAGTCTGAGCCCGAAACCCTGCTCGAAAGTTCAATGCCAGTTATATAAGCACGGGAATACTTGTGATTACATTAACCGGGTTTATGCATACTGAACTTACACGTACAAGCACCCCATTGACGAAGCCCCCTGATCAGGTGTCGTTGTCAACAGTGCCCAAGATCCGCGAGAATTTGGGCGTGTATGAAACAGCGAGGGAAATCCAAAATCATCCCACATCGAAACCTACCTATGCTCTCCATTGTAGTTCCTTTTGTTTGGTTTAACAAGTTCTACATGTAGGATCCTAGAAGATAGCCCCAGAAAGGAACTACAAATGTCAAAGGAGACTGTTGGTAGCTCGACTTGACCTGAAAAGCGCATGCTCGAGCTTGAGGGGTTTGGGATTCCAGGGATTTGGGGATTTAGGAATTCGGGTTAAGGGTTTTAGTCGGTTTTAGTGTTCAGGGGATTGGGTGTGCGGTTTCGTACAGCTTGCATGGCAGCTTCGGCCGGTCTTTCCCCAACAAACTAATAAATTTACCCTCTTGAGGTCTAGGAAGGTCGGTTTTCGCTCGAAGGGCTAACGCTAAGGGTTTCGACGCTCACACTCGCACCAGGCAGGCCAGGCTCCACATAGGATACCCAAAACATCGTGCTACTTGTGCTGGGGTCTCCATTTCCTAATTAACCGAGATTCAAGGTTCCGGTGGAGAACGTTTTATAGCTAGCCAGGTGGTTGGTGTTGGTGTTGAAGGTGTGTAGTGTTTGTTGAAAGTGTGGTTGGGACTGTCTCCAGGTTCCAGGGTTTAGGATTGAGGGTCAGTTGGAACCATATATAAGCAGTGACATTGATAATAGGAATGAGTATTAATAATAACCTTGGCAATAACAATAAACACAACAATAAAATCTATAAACGTATACAGGAATCAGCAGTCAGAATTAGTCCAACTTGCTGAGGCTCTGCACATCGGAGATTGGAAACCCCTGCCCCCTCATGCTTGAGAAATGGCCAGAGTAAGTAGACTATTTTGGGCTCCGGGATATAACACATTAGAACAATGATGATAGGAAGCCCGAAGGAATGAGATTGCTACGTATTCCGGACCCCACAACCCTAAACCCCTAAACCCCAGCGGCTAAACCCCAAGCTCTAAGCCCTTAAACCCTTACTGTAATTCCTCCAGGCAGCTGCTAAGTCATCCACCGCAGAATTCTTTCGCGCCTGCCCGGCGTTCTACCGTTTAACTTTCCTGAGGCTCCGGTTCGATGCACATGCATCTCCATTCGGGGCTGTTGTCTACTGTACCCCCGAAGAGGGTTTGGGGTGGTGTTGAGACATGACAAGATTTCAAGGATTCAAGGTGCAGAATGCAGATGAAGCGGCAAGGCTTTGGGGAGCTACTCGGAATGGTGAAATGTAAAGGCAATGTAGGGGCCCTTGAAGTGTTATGCCGAGGTTTTGGTATGTAAAACGGAATGAATATGTTCGATCTACAAGGGAGTATGGAAATGTGTATTTTTCAAAGCCGTGACTGCTTCTACAGTGACTGTTGTGTAGCATCTGCTCTGTGATGCAGGCTCCAAATTGGCCGTGCTTTCTACTCGACAGGTCAGGGTGCATGAGGTGAGAGGTGGGTTCTGGGTCTTTGAAAGGCCGGAACTGTTATGCACAAGGGCAAGGCGGACAATTGTGGGGAAACCATATGGTATATTCAATATAATACAATACAAAATACTGTAATATTGGCGTGTACATATGTGTATATGTATGTATATATATATGTGTGTGTATATATATATATATATATGTATATACACATATTTTTGTTCCACTACAGGCTTGGGTCTCTGAAGCAGCTGGCATTCCAGGTAGTTGATGTAGAGGTGGGGGGCCCTACTAGTATATCTCAAACCCCCCAAAACTCTACACCACAGTAAATACCTCGGGGGCCTTCAAAAAGAAACTAACCTGTCAGCTGCCCAGACCCTAAACCCTAAACCCACACCCTAAACCCTAAGCAACCCACACCCTAAACCCTAAACCCTAAGCAACCCACACCCTAAACCCTAAACCCTAAGCAACCCACACCCTAAACCCTAAACCCTAAGCAACCCACACCCTAAACCCTAAGCAACCCACACCCTAAACCTATGTCCTCGGGAAGATTCTCGCCTTCTGCTTCGCGGTGCGCTTTCGGACTTTCTGCTGCTTCTTGACCACAGCCTCCCAGGGTGAGTGTAAAAGGGTTTAGGAAGTTTAGGGTTAGGGTTTAGGGTTTAGGGTTTAGAGTTTAGGGTTTAGGGTTTAGGAAGTTTAGGGTTAGGGTTTAGGAAGTTTAGGGTTAGGGTTTAGGATCAGGGCACAAGTTTTTTGCCTTGCTTTGTCTGGGGCTTCGTGTCTAGGGGGGTGTAACGGCTGGAGAAGCTGTGTCAGGTCTGTCTGGGCAGTTCTTTTGGGGGAGTGGGGTCATGAACACCTAGGGCCTATATAAAACCTAACCCTAAACCCTAGAGTAGGATGTCTTGGCCTTGAGATGCTCAATACGGGCCATGCACCCAAGGCCCGAAGGCTAATTAGAGTGCGACCCCCCTCTCTCCACCACTCCCCTCAAACAAAATCCCCATAGCTTTTCCCGCCCTAAACCCTGAAGGCACTGGAACCCTAAACTCGAAACATGCCGAAACCATAAACCCCAACCCCCTTAGGCCCTAAATCCTAAATTTTGAAGGAACTGGGCCCTGCGCGCTCGCTGCTCTAGCCTTGCTGCTCTTGCCAGGCACTCTCCTTCTGCCTTTCAGTCCTATGGCATGTTGGCTTTAGGCTTTAGGGAGTTTAGGGGGTTTAGGGGGTTAGGGTTGAGGGTCCAGGTAATCCGAAGTTTCGGCGGGGATATGCTTATGTATAAAGAGTATCTGGGGGACGGTTTTACTTGGTAATTGCAGTTACTTGAAAGTTTGAAGGCGCAGATAGGGAAAGCACCATGAACCTTCAGGCAAAAAGTGGCCTGAGTACTTAGAATAAGGTTTTGGGGCCCGTTATACTTTAATTATTTTTAAAGAAGCCCCAAAATAGTAAAGGTAATTCTTAAGGCCCCCATACCGTAGAACCCTACTATAGATCCCGTGTAGACCTTATAATAAGGAACCCTTTAAAGGAACCCCCCCCAAAATAGTGCTTTGGAACTGACGGTTGACCTGAGGATTATCGGATCTCTTGGGCCGAGTGCCGAAGCCCAAAAGAAGGTTAACCTCTTCAACTGTTATAGGGTTTTAGGGTTTAGGGTTTATGGTTTAGGGTTTATGGTTTAAGGTTTAGGGTTTACCCATAGGCTCCATAGTAGTTCCTTTTTGGGATAACCTTATAGGATTCTACATATGAACCCCCAAACAGGGACTACTATGGAGCCTCTAGGTAAATAAACCCCAAAAGGCTGGAGGTTACCGACTCAGCTGCTAAGGGACATAAGGCTAAAGACCACCAGGCTCCCCGACAGCAGTAACCCGCCGAAATCCCGCAAATCTGTGATCTGTGTGGAACACAGCCGGGGTCGCTGCGAAACAGACGTAGGTTATGGATACCTTTGGGTACGCGGGTAGAGCCTGATATAGGGTCCTTAACGGAAACCATGGGGTTCTTTGCACTTTATATAGCATAACTATCTGAAAGAAGCCCGAGCAACACCAACTGGCGCAATGGTTGAGGGAGGAAATCAGTTTAACTAGCAACAAACAGCAAAGAGTAAGAGCTCCCAAGGTGACACAGATGATGATAATAACGACAATCATAACAAGAGTAACCACGACAAAAAGAAGAACAAACATGTCATGACGAAGAAACCACAAGTCATAAGAATACTGATGGAAACATTCTCATCATTCTTAACGACCATCGTAATAACACGCCCCTCCCAACAAAAATAGGCCTTTGCTCTTCCCCGGCTTGGCTGCCCTGGCCATCGCGTGGCGCAAAGCCCCTTCTTGGACCAAAGCGGCTGGGCTTTGTTAGGCATTTTTTCCCTTAGCTTAGGGTTTAGGGTTTAGGGTTTAGGGGTTTAGGAATTTAGGGCTTTAGGTGTTTAGGGCCAGTTTAGGGTGTAGGGGTTTAGGGCAAAAGGGTTTCTTTGTTGCTAAGGTTTAGGGCACACGGCTTAGCGTTTCGGGTCAACTCTCTTCTTCTTACATTTGCTCAGGGGACGTGGGCCAGAGACTACACGGCTATATGGGTCAGGGTCTGGGATTCGACGGAGAACGGCTAAGGCATAGGGTAATGCTACGGCTTAGGGTAGGGTGGCTAGGGTACAGCTGGCGGCAAGGTCAAACAAGGCTTGCACAGCAAGTGATTTGTTTGGTCCACGCAGCATTGATGCTGACGAGGGTGAAACTGCACGATGTGTGCACAATCGAAGAACGGCCGGGCAAGCACGATGTAAGGCTAAAAGTTTAAGATTTTGGCAGGCTGTGCAGCTACAAATAGTCTGGTACAGTGCCGCAGCACTTATTCGCAAACTGCGTGCTAAAACCTGTCCAGATACAGATGGTCTGTTGCAGTGCCGCAGCACTTTTTCACAAGCTAGGCACTAAAGGCTGTGCAGATACAGATGCTCTGATACCGTGTAAGCTACTAAAGGCCGTGCAAACACAGAACCCCCTCTCCCCCCCCCCCTGCCCCCTTCAAGCAATGTTTCTTTCTAGGGCTTCATAAAAGCTTTCGAAGGTATGTGATTAATTCGCCTTGTTTTAAAGGGGNCTTCACCCCCGCTTCGGGCCCCTGACCCTTCACCCCCTTCACCCCCTTCGGGCCCCCCCGTGCCGCAGCACTTCTTCGCAAGCTCAAGGCTAAAGGCTGTCCAAAGACAGGTCTGATACCGTGCCGCAACACTTCTTCGCGAGCTGGGCATTTAAGGATGTCGAACCACAGAGATGGTCCATGATGGTCTGATAACGTGCCGCACTTCTTCGCCAGCTAGGCGCTGAAGGCTGTCTGATGCAGTGCTGCAGCACTTCTTCGCAAACTATACGACTAGTAAGCGCTGAAGGCTGCGAAGATACAGATGGTCTGATGCAGTGCCGCAGTACTTTTTCGCAAGCTAGGCGCTGAAGGCTGAGCAGATACAGATGGTTTGATGCAGTGCCGCAGCACTTTTTCGCAAGCTAAGCGCTAGTGTCTTTTAAAGCCTCAGTGGCACGGCCGCGAATGCCGCTCAATTCCACATAGCAGCCGGGCCAGGCTGGCAGCAGCTCTCGTTAAATTCGACACACGAATAGAGCACCCGCGAGGCACCTTGTACAAGACGCACATCACTGCCAGCATGACAACACACCCAGCTGTGGGAGAGCCCGAAATCCTAATATAGGGGCCTTAACGATTAGAACAAGGTTTTGTTGCCCATTTTGATACTATAATTATGATAAGGAGGTTTGGGGCTATAGGGTTCCGCTTCTTCGACAGTCCTTGCAGCCAGCATCGCCCCGCAAGACAACACCCCAAACCCCATACGCCGAAAGTCACTCGAGACCCGCGCGTTGCAGGCCAGGAAACCGCTCCGCTGACGACGTGACCTCTCTTCTCATGGCAGCTCCCTGATCCCTTTCGCAAGAAGAGTCTGCAGCCAGGGCAGGGGGCGTTGCTTCGAGGTGTATTTGAACTTGGTTTCTTTATCGGCTTGTTGAAGAGTTGAGGATTCCAGTCGCAAACAAGTTCATTACTATTAAGTAGTACTGTTCTTCTTCGTAATTTAACAGCAGTGTTAAAAAAACTCATTTATGGTGAGGTGTAGGCTTCCGGGAGAGCCGTCTTTACTATCCTGATGCGAATAACGACGGTTCGGAAATACTGTAAAATTAGCAAATGTTATAAAGGTCCCAAACGCCTCTGCCCCCAGATCCTGTGAGATGAGCTAACAATGGCCCCTGCAGATATTGTCGATCACCAGACCCCGGAGACGCATACGTCATGCATAAGCTCTGTGTGTGTGGGGGGGTGGGGGATTGATTCGGCTTCGGTGTCGGAGACTTTCCTTCCGCTTCCTAGTCCTTCATGACTGCCGAAGCACGAACCCAAAAGCCCCAAAGTACCTACATAATCGAATGTGGGGTCTACATAGTCGAATGTAGGGTCTACATAATCGAATGTAGGGTCTACATAATCGAATGTAGGGTTTCTATATCATGAGTTACCAGTTACTCTCATGATTTGGGGGAGTATCCCTCATAACAGTACCTGGGGGGACCCTTCAGGGAAGAAGCCGTTTAGCCCGAAGGCCCCGAAATGTCAACCCCCAGAATGGGAGCCACAAGCTCTCAAAGACTAAGGGTTTAGAGTTTAGGGTTTAGGATTTAGGGTTTAGGGTCTAGGGTTTAGGGTTTAGGGTTTAGGGTCTATAGGGTTTTGGGTTTTAGGGTTTTAGGGTTTTGGGGTTTTAGGGTTCAGGATTTAGGGTTTAGGGATAGGGGGCTCCAGGCCTAGAGATCCCCCATACCCCTAAATTAAGGAGTATACCTTCAATCATAATTTAAAGGCGGCCTCTTCTCATTTCAGGTATATTCCTTAATTGAGGGGCATTGGGTTCTCTACAATTACATAAGTATCGGTCGGCTGGGTTACATGATATATGAGTAGTAACCTGCTATTTAGGTAACTGCCTGCGGGAAACACTGTTAACTAGCCGTCAGGGCTTGGGAAAACGGACTTGGTGATGACTACGATTTACGCGCGAGCCATCCTGGAAAGAAATTTGGCCTCAAGAGGGTCCACTGTGTCCCACGAGGTTCCAGCTGACATGCGGCTGGTCTTAAACCCTGAACCCTGAACGCCCTAAACCCTAAACCCCAAATCTTTGAAACCTTAAACCCCAAGTTGCCAGGTTGCCCGCCTTGTGCCCGATTTTTGTCACGTTGATGGTGGCCCAGAAATCGTCGATAATGAACGAGAAGAGGCCGCGATTTTGGCTGAAGCAAGCAAAGGCTTCCGGGTTTAACTCAGGGACCTTAAAAACTAGAATAGAGTTCCTTTACAGGGTCTGAGGGTTCCTTTGGGTTCTAATGTAGGGGCCTTAATAATTAGACTAGGGTTTTGGGGCCCATTATTCTACAATTATAATGAAGGAACTCCCTAAACAGTATAAGTAATGATTACGGCCCATATATGAACAACTTCGATCATCTGTTTCTACGGGTTTAAGGGGTACCTGCAGCACCCAAACCTACCTCTTGAGGAACTGCAGGAGGACCCTAAACCCTAAACCCCTAAACCCTACAATCTAAGGTTTCTTAGGGTCCTGGTATGCCCGTTCTGGAAAAGAGTCCCAAACCTACAGTTTGTATCATGTTGATGCTTAGAGGCTTACCCATAGGCCCCAAAGTAGTTACCTTCTGGAATTCTAAATATGAGGCCCCAAAAAGGAACTACTTTGGGGCCTGCGGGTAGAGGCTTAGACGGACGGTTGAGGACTTCAATCTTCGTGCCTTGAAGCATACCTGAAACTTTGCATGGCATACCTGGACCCTACGGTTTTTAGGGCTCCTGATTATGATTTCCTTATATAAGTCCTTAAAAAGGTAACTACGGTAGGTTACGTAGGGTTAAGGTAAAGATGCACACAGCACTTGCGCATGAAGGGGCAGATTAAATTCCCAACAAACCCCTAGTCCTTAACCCTAAACCCTGTGAGCCCCAAAGGCAGACTCCACATCCCATCCTGGCCTCCAAAAACCTCCCACTCACCCCCCCCCGTCCCCCTCCACCCCTCCACCATCCTCCACCCAAACAAGTTGGCGAGGAAAACAATGGGACTCTGAACTAAAACATGCCCTGCGCACCCTAAACCACCTATTCGGGTTTAGGATGCTTAGGGTCTGGCAATCCTGAACCCTCCATCCTTCAACCCTAACCTTAGCCTTAAACCCTAAGCCCTCAAGTCACAGCCTTCCCTCAGGCGGTTCGGTCTTGACGTTCTTGAGGATCTGGAGATCCCCGTCGAACTCTCTGACTAAGACATCGAAGTAGGTCCTGGGCCCCTAAACCCTAATCCAGGGCCTCCCTTGGTTTAGGATCAGGGTTTAGGGTTCAGGGTTTAGGGCTTAGGGGTTGAGGGTTTAGGGCCTAGGGGTTTAGGGTTCGGGTTTAGTGTTCAGGACTATACCCACCTTAGAACCATAATACAAATAATGTGTCAAATATTCTCTTGGATTTGATCTGCACAAAATAGGCTATAGAGGATTTAGGGCAGTTTAGGGGAAGCCGAAACCACAGAAAGTAGACATGTCACTAAGATCGAGCAAGGATCAGCAGGGCACCTCTGTGGCCGTCTAGGGCTGACAGCCATTGCTTGAGCGCCGCCTCAGTGCAAGTCAAGAAGAGAAACTCTAGAATTACAAGGTTCTTGCAAATCTGTGTTCATAGTTTCGTACAGCCCCTCATTGGATGCCCAAGTTCAGGGCTTGGACCCCGTTTTTCAGCGAGAATGGTGCTTTAGAGTGACCTTCGAGTTTACCCCGCTGAGGTGCAAAAGGTGTAGGAGCCAGGGCTTTGTTTAAGAGCTTACGGCGCAAGTCTGTCGTGTTCGCGCAGGTCTGGAGGCCCAGTAGAGACCAGTTCTTTGCACAGGCGAATATTATGGTACTTACCCAAAGGCCCCAAAGTAGTTCCTTTTGGGGGTTCATATTTAGAATTCTACAAGGTACTCCCAAAAAGGAACTACTTTGGGGCCTATGGGTAATACTCAAAAACCATACCAGTAACGGTCCGAAACGCTGCAAATCCTGAGCCACGCCAAGAACATGGAATAGCAGTGTCAACGATGTTTTCGGTTTCAACAGTGACACGAACAATAATTTTTGCCCAACCCAAGTACCAAACCTCTTCAGACACGACGTTCACGGAGGATCAGAACAAGCGGATCCCCTAAGAGATCCTGGTCGGAAACGGTCGGTTCCTTATTATTTGCAGAGACCTCCGTGCACAGAATCCTTAAAACCTGAACCCTGCACGCCCTAGCAAAACCAAAACCCATGTTTGCTTAGAACCCCAGTCGCCCATCCAATGCGCTGCACTCCCGAATCCTGCAGGTAATGCCACAACTTGCTATGCATGAAAGTGGTTTTCTGGGGCTTCGAAGCCCCTATAACCGTTCCTAACCCCAAACCATGCCTTCCTGGGACTCTTCTTCCGACCTAGTTTATAGAGAGCCCAAATTCAGATCCAATCCCCTAAACCCCAAGCCCGAAGCCCCAAGACCCTAACCCCTGCCTGCCCCTGAACCCGAAACCCTGAAACCCTAAACCCAAAGCCCTAAACCCTCCTAAACCCTGCTGAACCCTCAAACCCTGAACTCTGCGTCCAGATGCTCGAAGAGCTTCCGACCCGCAATTCGTGCCTTGCAGATTACACCTTCGGTGCAACTCAAACCGTAAAAACAAGAATGGTAACTCCCCTCCGAAACACTACAAGCACCAAGCCCGAAACCCTGAACCCTGAAACCCTAAACCCTCCTAAACCCTGAAGCCCTGAAACCTTAGAACCCTTAAGCCCAAAACCCTACACCCCTAAACCCTAACTAACCCTAAAACCCTGAAGCCCAGATGCGTGCTCAGTGCTCAGCTTCTCGAGTCCCAGGTCTGGAGTGACCGTCGCCTGCCTGGGCTTTTGTTAGGGGATTTAATTTTGTGGTACCATAATAAGGAAACCATAATATGTACTGTAGGTTCCTATTATGGTAACATAAACAAAAAGCCTTTAACAAGAACCCGGCTGCCTCATCGGCGGTGCTTTCGCCGGGCCGGCCTTGGCACTGGGGTTTTAGGGTTTCATATAGCGGCCTTGATAGTTAGAAAAGGGTTCTTTTAAAGGGTATTGTAAGGGTTCCTTTACGGGATCTAGAAGAGTTCGAGTATAGGGGCCTTGATAATTAGAATAGGGTTTTGGGGCCCATTAGACTATAATTATCATAAGGAACCTCCAAAATAGTATTGGCAAATACAGATGCCTCAAGTAGAACGCTGCTTGTCAAGTCCTCTGGTGCCGTGCTATCAACCCGAGAGGAAGACTCAAGAGTGAAACTTCTGGACAAGAAGGCGCCTTTGCTAATACAGGGGCCCATTATACTATATTATGATAAGGAGCCCCCAAAATAGTACAGGTATTTATTTAGGCCCCCAGTACCAAGCCATCGCGAGCAAAGTGTTGGCACCTGCTTTTGCAGAAGATTCCCTCTGAAGTCTCTCGGGGTTGCAGGCCACTGACCCTCAGTCGTGAAACTGCAGCTGAACATACTATAGGGACCTAAAAAATTTACCAATACTAGTTTGGGGTTCCCTATTATAATTATAGTAGAATGGGCTCCAAATTATTAAGGCCCCTATATTAAGCTTAAAGAGTTTAGGGTATCGGCTGCATGAACGGCGCCAGGGTTTGGGGTTTAGGGATTGTGGGCATAGGGATTCATCGAAAGCCGCTGCCAGTGCCTTTGCCTTGGGAAAAGGTACGACAAAGATTTTTGTGCCTCTGAACTATGCCTGCCGGAACATGCTCTTGCCTTGCGTTGTTTTGCTTATACATTGCAATGAATGCCAGTTTGCGGCTGGGATTGAAGATCTGGCATGTTGGATTGTCGACAAACACCCCTCAACCATAATTCCACCCTAAGCCGTGCTAAAGACTGCATGGTTTAGTAAACCCGATAGAAACTGCAACATGCTGGGAGTCTCAGAACCATGTACCCTCCGACCGCTCGTCATGTCCGCATTATTCTTCCTGCTGTCCCTTTTTATGTCCAAGAGGTAATTGGGGCAGGGCTCTGGGGTATGTAACCATACAGTGGCTATACGGAGACAATATAGCCAATACTTGAAGCCCTTATGTTATGGAATCAGAAAGCACTCTGGTCAGCCGCTCGGGAATAGGCCCGGTTGTCCCCAAAAAACCCTGAAGCCGTCCCAACATAAAGGCACAATTTGAGCCCGAGCTGAGCAAGGTCCAATCTACCTGGTCCTTGAGCGTTTGGTTTGGGGTTTGGGGTTTAGGGTGTAGGGTTTAGAGTTTACCTCTTGGGCGTTGGGTTTATGAGGGTAGTATCTGCAGGTTAGTAAAATCAGCTTGGGGAGTCTATGACCAACAGTTCATGGGGCATTAAGTGTAAAGCCAGAATAGCAGAAAACCGAAACCCTGGACCCAAACGGCCAACCCTGAACCTAAGCCCTATCATGGTTCTTCAAGGCGTCGAAGTCATACGGCCCAGTGCGCCCGATGAACCTTAGAGCTAAAGGCCCAAGACCCAACCCCTCAACAACAATCTGAAAACTGAAGCGAAGCGGAACGCCGAATGAAAAGGACCCAAATGCCCTGGGTTTGTAGTTTACTTAGGTTTAGGGGTTTCGCCTATAAGTAAGGTAATCACTTGTAACTACCCATGAACCTTTGAGTAGGGCATACCCTAAACCCTAAACCCTGAACCCTGAACCCTAAACCCTAAACCCTAAACCCTAAAAGGGTGCACCCTAAAGGCTCCAATCTTAAACCCCACGGCCAGCCTTGGGAGGCGCCGGGCCAGCAGGCTTTGGCGGGGGCTTAGCCTTCCGATCATTGTGCTCTCAGGGTTTAGGCGCTCACACTCGGACAATCCAGGCGAGGCATATGGTTCGAGGTCTGATGAGTGAGACTTCTCTAATGGGAATAAGCGATAGGGTTTAGGATTTATAGGGTTTAGGATTTACAGGGTTGAGGATTTAGGCTTTAGGATTCAGGGTTTAGGATTTTTTCGGGTTTAGGGAAGTAGACCCTTAAACAAAAGGGGTTTTGTTTGTGCGGCGCTTCACCTTTGAACGGGGCCCAGAATTCAAAAGAAAAGGGCTCCTATTGAAGTTATACAATGTTCACGACATGTAGGCGGAGGTCTAATGCGAGAAGCTGCAGCGTATAAGTATAGGGACATTCCTGACTTTCCTGATGCTTGCGGGCTGTGCGACCTCCACTTGGACGTACGATAGAAGTTAGAACTAGTGATACAGTCACGGTTGGCATCCTTCTGAAGATACACATGGCCTACAGCGAATGGCCACTCAACATACTGGTGTAACTCATGCCTGAAGCCGCCTGGTACTTTTGGGTAGGGGCTGGCGTCAACCATGAACCCGTCCGAAAGAGATACTGTAGGGGCCTTTATAGTTAGAATAGGGTTTGGGGGGTTCCTTATTGATTATAGTTATAGTATAATATCGCCCAAAACCCTATTCCTATTCTGATTATTATAAGGCCCCTACATTGCGTCGCAGGCCGTTCCGAAACCACAACTAACTGCCCAAAAGACCTTGCAAGGCAACTCTAAACCTCACTTCGCTCTTCCGCTGCTGGCGTGCGGAATACCTATCAGCCTTTGGGACCTATAGACCTACCCCATAGCTTTGCTTTACCATGATCTACAATCTTCGGAGGTCGGATCCAAGCCCTCATGTAGTTCGGTGTTTCGGGCCCGGCAGAAGTAAGGGTCTGGATTTAGGATTTGTTAGGATTTGGGTTTGTGCAGTGGATGTCTCACAGGATGCAGGCGATGCTCTCGTTGCTCTGAAACGTAGTTCGAGTACATGAAGTCGTCGCATGGGCTTTGCATAGGCTACGGCAAGGCCTTGCAAGGTGCAAGTAAGGTACATGATCGGATCAAGAATGCAAAAGCTACCTTGCCCGCTTTAAAATCACCGCTGTACAAAAGACACTGTTACTGTTCACAGGCAACCGTAGTCTGTTATAAACACCTCAAACCTAAGTGGTGTGCGAACAGGAGATCGTGGAATTGGCCTCTAAGGGTAATGTTTGAGGTGTGTAATGGCTTGGCTTGCACTTGGAATGGCTTGACCTTGTCGGGCTCAAAGCTTGGGCAAGCAGCTTTGGTGACCTTTAAGTCCGTGTCTTCGTCCCCGGTGGCGACAACAATCCAACCGTGCGAAGGCGGAAAGTCGTCCGTGAGGCGATTCTGCAGCAACACCTGCAGAAGGCTTCGCAATTACTCCGTTCCCCGGCCCGAACAAGGTTAACCTCTTTGAATTACGTAAACCCCAACTAGTAACTGTGCGATGCATGAACATGCCGCACCGCAGTCTTGTTGGGAACAAGAATCGCAAAACCTGCGCGGGCATACCAAGACATTAACTGAAAGAGCGAGTTGGGCACATTCCTGACCTCTTAAACACTACGACGTTGAGCTCAAGCCCAGTTCAAGCAGCAAACCCTCGATGTTAGATCTTCGGGGACACATGGTCTGTGTGTCTTTGACTGTGTTTTGTTCGTGGCTTGCAATCGTTATTGGTACTAGCATTTATTTCTCGTTGTGTGTCTTCTGTGGCTTGTTGCCTTGCGTCCGTTTCCAAATGTCCTGAGATGACATTACTTGGCCTTCGTTTGTGTTCAGCTATTTGTGTCTCTTGTGCCTGTTCTTCCTTCTGAAGTCTAACGGCTTTGCTTCCTGCTCTGCCGTGGCTGCTGGGATTCGCCAGGCGCAGCAGTTGTTTTGTTGCCTTGATCTTAGCTTGTTCATAGGGACCTTGAGGGGGAAGGGGCCCGTAATGCCCATAATATTGGGTTTCAACTCTACCATGTTCTGCTATGGGGCTTATGATCAGGTTCCGGCGCCCTGTAACAGGATCGGGAGGGTGCGCGTTACACATTCCAGCTACAACGGCCAAAGCCTCTGTTANTCCGGCGCCCTGTAACAGGATCGGGAGGGTGCGCGTTACACATTCCAGCTACAACGGCCAAAGCCTCTGTTACAGCTCCGTTACAGCTCCGTTACACCCTCCGCTACAGCTCCGTTACAGCTCCGCCCCACCTCCGTTACAGCTCCGCTACACCCTCCGTTACAGCTCCGTGACACCCTCCGTTACAGCTCCATTACAGCTCCGTTACACCCTCCGTTACAGCTCCGCTACAGCTCCGTTACAGCTCCGTTACAGCTCCGTTACACCCTCTGTTACAGCTCCGTTACACCCTCCGTTACAGCTCCGTTACAGCTCCGTTACAGCTCCGTTACAGCTCCGTTACACCCTCCGTTACAGCTCCGTTGCACCCTCCGTAACAGCTCCGTTACAGCCTCTGTTACGGCTCCGGGACAGCTCCGTTACACTCTCCGTTACAGCACGTTACAGCCCCGTTACACCCTCGGCTACAGCTCCGTTACACCTCCGTCTATTCCCAAATCTGTAACGGACGGGGTCCCGGATGTTCCAAAAAGCTGTAACAGAGAGGGCCCCGGGTGGTCCAGAATCTGTAACGGAGAGGGCCTGGGCCCGAACATTTCCTGCATAGCACAGATGTCCGTAACATGGTACAGCTAACACCCAACCATAATAAGGACTTGATAAGGGAAGTATAGTCCCCTACCCCCCTCCCCCTTACCCCTCTAAGGGTCCCTATGATGTGTCCTTTGTACATGTCCTTCGCCAAACCCGAAAATCCGTGAGTTGAGAATCTTCGGGGTCGAGATCCTTGAGCTCCCCAGAGAACCCAATACCCCTGAATTCAGGAATATACCTTAAATTATAGAGGTCAAGGTATATTCCTTAAGGGGTATTGGGATCTCTGGGCTCCTCTCAGAGTGCAGTCGGTCAGAATATCAGCAAAGCATCTTGTCAAATCTTTTGTGCAGCTGAAACAGCGCCCGAGATCCCGTCTCTGGAGCCTGCTCGCCACCAACTTCAGTGCCAAACCACCATCCTTTCCAACTCTTACAATGTCAAGTGGTTTATGGTGTGCTTGCGTGATCAAGCCGGAAATCCGAGATGGCAACCTAGACCCTGGAGTGGAAGGCTCTTTTGAATTGGCCGGGTCCTAATCCATGAATCAAGCTAGCACCACAAAATGCGGCAGTCCAGGAGCTCAGAATCTTAAGGGTCGATAGCCCTAAGCTAAGCCAAGCCCTCAATCCCAAGGGCTGGCCCTCCACTCTGAATCGCGTAGGGTGAGACCAACCCGCCGGAGTCCTCCGTCATCTTCCTCTCCACCTTCAAGGCGGTGATCCCAGAAATACAGAAACATCGGTGCCGCCTGCGCTGCGTCTTTGTCTTTGTCCTTGTCATGAGGTGCTTGAGACATGCGCAGCATTGCTTGAATCCTCCAAGCCCACGGTCTCAAGCTTCTGAAAGCCCCAAGCTTGAAGCTCCAGGTAGTCTTTTTAAGAGGTCTTAGTGTCTTTCGAATCAATCTCATGGTATCTAGAAGGGGTCTATGTGGGCTGCTACATATATAGGTTTATGAAGGTTACCAAAGTTGCACAATGCAATGTTCAAAAGATCTAAACCTCAAAGCACCCCTCGTCCTTGTCTGATTCCACCAATCGCTTGAACACGTCCTTGTTGTGATGGGAGTCCACGCGGCAGTACTTGCCTGTCATCAAGCTTGACTTGGTTTGGAAGACTTGAGCTGAGGAGCTGATTACGATACCTGCTGGTTTAAGGTTTAGGTTAAGGACTCAGCAGCATGCACCAAGACAAGAAGGCCGCATACTCGGAGAACGTTTTCCTACGTGCCATATCAAGATCTCTGGTCCACTGATTTTCGCACGCTGTCTTACTGCCTGGTTGCGACGGTTGCCAGCGATGATCAGTCAGTACGGCAGAACAACCTTGAATATCTGTACGCCGGCTAAAGCGTGATCTCAGAACCATCACCATCACGATGATCACTGTCATCCCGATTGGGGAAGCGAGGATGCAAGTCATGGGTTCCACCACTGTCAGCAGCACCAGCATCGGCATCAGCATCGTCGCAGAATCATGAACCATTGCCGTTGTTGTCGACATGTTCCGAGCAATGAACCTTAATCTCGGTATCCATGATTGGGTAGTTAACAGTTCCAACATGACGATCATGGCTATCTTCATGACACTGCCGTCGTCATCGTGGCTTAACAACAGCTTGACAAGCTGCTGCACCGTCTCATCCGGCATAAACCTGTAACACGCATGCTGCTGCTGCCGCTGCTGCTACTACTACTACTACTGCTACTGCTACCACCACCACCATCACCACCACCGCCACCACCGCGCCACCGCCCCCACAGCCGCCGCCACCACCACCACCACCCACCACCACCCACCACCGACCGCTACTACGGCGATATGGCTATGTCGTCAAAGACCGACCACAGCGACGACGACGACTGCTTCGACTTCTACTGGTACTGCTGCTGGCCCTGGCAGATGCATGTCTACGCCCTAGTTCCTTTTTGGGATTACCTTATAGGATTCTAAATATTAACCCCCAAAAGGAACTACTATGGAGCCTTAGGGTAATCGGAGAAGGCGATTCTGATCTAGCGCATGAAACCTCAATGGTTGTCGGTTCACCCAATTTTGCCTCCTGGGGCAAGGGGGGCGGCGGGGGCGCGAGGCCTGCCACCATGTCCGCCAAATCTTGGTTTTTGTCGTGTTCGACCGTCAACATCACCTGGACAGCAACGAGGAACAGCGTACAGTTCGGCATTTCTGCTGGGCTCGCTAGCTGGATGCGTGGGGCCAACACTCTGACGAAGATGCCTCCCAAGTTTAATCTGAAGGTTATATGCACACAACACATCCCAAGCCGCGAGACTTAAACTCAGCAGCCCTACAGCTTTAGTCGAACATCACGACTCCCAAGGCCTCAGTACCAACCTAAAGCTTCAAATCCCAGCACACCGAGACAAATCCAAGCAAACCCATGCAATCCCACAGAAAATCCACGAAGCTGAATTGCTGTCCATTGAGCCTTCTTTGATCCCTGCGCCATGAAGGCAGCGACGGATCCCTTCGGCCCCTAAGTGCAAGCTTCTGGCATGTGTACTCCCCTCCAAGCTTAGAGTTGCAGGGGCACAATATCTATCATCATAGTCTGCAATTTACTAACTTCATCCATAATCTACTATGAATAATCTTTATTATTGGATACTATAATATGCTAGGCAGGTTCCCTATAAACCCAAACCCTAAACTTGCTGAGCTTAGGAGCTGCCTAAGACCCTAAAGGCCTAATGTAGGAACCTGATTAATTAAGAAACCCTGGGCCCCCAATATATTAGGATTCGGATTCATATAAGGAACCCTAATAAAGGCCCAAGGTTTCTTAATCAGGTTCCTACAATACTACATGTTCAGGCTTTCTTTTTCGGCTTTCCCTGAGAGGTTTAGGGTCGGCCTACATGTTCAGGCTTTCTTACTCCTCCATAGGCTCTATGTTCTTATTCTTGCCATTGTCCGTAGGGTAACTTACTACTTTCATGCACCACAGCACCCGAAAGCCCTATGCTGCAGCTGAAGCCTAGGAGTGTGTTCTGGTTTTCGAATCCATGACCCCTCCCGAGGCAATGAAATGCCTCAACTTCTGGAAAACCGGATCTTTACGGTTGGGGTTAGAATGCAGGGCTAATTACGCAAGAGAGCAAAGCCTGAACAATTCCAAAATTGGGTCAGGATTTTGTCGACTTCGACACCTGGGAACACAAAGCAGCTTTCCTCAACTCTGGATGCTCCCTTGATTCGCAGTAGATGCTCGATCCCGCCTTGTCAATATAGCGCCCTAAATAACTACTGCAATACTGTTTCGGGGGGCTCCGTATTATAATTATAGTATAATTATCCCCAAGACCCCTATTCTAATTACTAAGGCCGCTATACTAAACCTAAGGACTCTTGTCTACCCCTCAACCCTCAACCCTGACCCAAATGCAGCCTCGATGCTTTCTTAGCAGGCGGCATCGGGACGTCCGTGGTTTTCGCTAATTCTGTAGATGTCCGCTTCGTAGGAGATGGTCCTTCCCGGAAGGTGTGTTCCTTTTGAAGGGCTCCTTTCAGGGTTCTATGGTGTTCGGGCCCAAGATTTAAAGTGTAAGGGATCTATGGAGTCTCTTGTTTAGGGCCTGCAGTCTGTTGTTCTGCTTATAAGTCTCTTGGAATTTGTCCTCTTCAGCAAGCTGGTCAGCATTCCTGGCACCTCCACCATTCAAAGCATATGCACTCAGTGCAAGTTGAGAGGACATTGCCGGGGCAGCTGGGACTGGTTTGGGCGGTGGGGCGGTCAACTGATTTGGGTCAGCACGGCGATGCGGACGTCCTGCAACGCGGCCTGCGTCACGGCTGCGACTGCGTTCTCGACCTGGACCACCAGCAGAAGCAGTGTATAAGGTCCAGTCTATAGGCTTTACGAGTCTACGTGTCGGGATGATCAGCGTGTTCAAGCTCAAACTTAGGCTAGCATGTTCGGGTGCTTCATGAAGGGGCCATCCTGCTCGTTTCTAGGGCCCCCAAACCAATCCCCACTAAGCTCCCAGACCTTCCAAAATCAGTCAATTAAGGAAGATACCTTAAATCATCTTAGGGAGCTATGATTTCAAGGCATATTCCTGAATTAAAGGATGCTGTTGGAAGGTCTGGGATCCTGTGCATGTCTCTGTCCAAGCACTTTAACCCTGCACCCTGCAAACAGTCGTTTTAGCTCTGCGTCCAGATGACTTGTGTGATTAGCGGGCTTTTGGGTGACACTTCCTGCCATTGGGTTCGACAGGTTCCTTTGCGCACGAGCAACAGGATTGCGGGCATACTTTGCACCATGATTTCGCTCAGATGGCTTCGACGAACTGCCATTTGGCTTCGACGGGTTCCACTAAGTAGGAGCCGAGGGATCTGAGACATTGTTCGTTAGAGGCTGCGCGGGGATAGCAAATACAACTATCGATATAACAAACACACAACCACACAGGCACCCCGACAGACAAACAAGCCAGACGGACAGACAGACGGACATGCAAGCAAATAAAACAGACGTAAACAAACAAACAAACAAACAACAAACACACAGACCACCCAACAGACAAACAAGCCCATCCATCTACCAACCAACCAAACTAACAAACAAACGGATATGACATGTCTATGTTCATTACAAAGTTCGAAGCCCATCAGCTCAAGGCACACTCCTATCGATCCATCCATCCATCCATACATACATCCATACATACGTACATACATACATACATGCATACATACATGCACACGTACATACATACATGCATGCATACATACGTTCTTACATACCTGCGCCGAACACTCCTCCCAGACCACAGATGCTAAACCCTCATGTGCAAATCTGCTTACGAGCTTGATGAATCGGTGGCGAACTGCTGTAATGGTATCGGGCTTGAGATTTGAAGAGGGTGTAGCCAGGGTGCTTTCGTTACCTTTGTTGGTGGCGAAAGCGGCCAAAATGGACTGATTCGGATGTAAGGTGTACACTCAAGCTTCCCTATAAACCGCACCCGTCAGAATGGTCTTCCTAAACCCTAAACCCCTAAACCCTATTGAGCCCTACGAGGACGTGCGATAAACATACATGAAGCTGAGGATCGATCCTCCTTGACTCCTGAAAGCCTGGCTTTAATGTAGGGGCCTTAATAATTAGAATAGGGTTTTGGGCTCCTCTATAGTATAGCTATAATAAGAAACCTATAAGGACTAATATTGGTAAGTATTTAGGCTTCTACAGTATTTTTTGCTCCTAAACCCCCAACCCGAAAACCGGGCAGGCGCAGCCATTCAGACTCCCACCGCGAAAAAAAAACAGGTCCGACCAACCTTAAGCCCAAAACCCCCAAACCCCTAAACCCCAAACCACAAACCCTAAAACCCCCAAACCCCTAAACCCTAAATCCTAAGCCCCAAAACCTTAAACCCTAAACCCCCAAACCCCTAAAGCCTAAACCCTAAAACCTTTAACCCTACATCCGCCTGTAGGAGCCGCATTGGCAGTGGTTGCAGCAGCCGGCTTCTTGGTCGGCGAACTCTTGGCCTCTACACCCCCCTTTAGAACAATAACAGGGTTTTTTTCCCTCCTACCTAGCAAGGACAGAGCCCGCATAATAGGGTTTAGGGTTTAGGGTTTTAATATTCGCTTGGGTCTTGTATGAACAGAAAGAAAAATGATTCCCTAAGGAGACTACACGCCTGAGTCTCAGGGGCCTTCTCTTCCTCGAGCTGAAGTACCTGAGACGCACGGTAGACAGAGTTAAGGGAAAGGCTTGTGAAAGAAAGCCAAGAGGGTTTTGGGCAGGACGGGGGAGGGAACGATTCCGCGCATGATTACCCCAAGCCCAGAAGAATGACCCAGTCCGGCCAGAACGACAGCCCAAGTTGTAGCAACCTATACCTTATGCACAACTACAGTTTTGTTCGTGCGAGGGTTGCGGGGCCATGCAATGCGTACTTGCTTACTCCTCTTCTGGCTAAGGCTTACTCCTCTTGATAACATTGAATAATTCTCTTGCTTCCTGAGCCCATAAATGCAAGGACGTCAATATAAGTGGTTTCTGGAATCCCATCATACCTACAGTCTCCACTGTAGTTCCTCTTTGGGGTTACCTTCTAGGGTCCTACATATAAAATTTGTTAAACCAACAAAAGGACCTAGAATGGAGAGTATAGGTAGAGGCCAATCGAGTACTTACGTTCAAGTTCTTTCTTGGCAGGTTCTGACCTGACGGTCGTGGAGACGCAAGGGCTTGTCTTCCTGTAATCTAGGGGCCTTAATAATTAGAATGGGGCTCCTTTAAAGGGATCCTTTAAGGGATCTATAGGGGTACCCTAATATAGGGGCCTTCTGGTTTGGGCCCATTATACTATAACTATAACAAAGAACCCGAAAAATAGCATTAGTAATTATTTAGGCCCCTAAAGAAGTGTCGAGATCTCAGGCCCGATCCAATTGTGTGGCAACGGCACATCTTAGTTGCTGAGTTCATAAGCCCCCCAAAAGTGTACACTTTTGGTTTTATAGTGGGTGATATTATCCCCAAAAAGTGTCAAGTGTATCAAATCCTGAACCCCAAACCCTAAACCCTTTTGAATAAACCCTAAACCGTTCGGGTCCCTCCTCGGCGTGGACTCAGAGCTCCGAAGATTCACAGGGTTGTCAGGACCCAGATATAACTAAGGGTTTAGGGTTGAGGGTTAGGGTTTAGGGTTTAGGGGTTTCCTTTAATCTCAAAGTCTCACCCTAGGCATCAACATAGCCCAAAAGCCTTACATAGCATGGTCTTTGGGCCCAAAAGCCAAAATATATGAGCCCTTAGACCCCTAGGGTCACATGGTGCCTCTACATCATAAGGACCCTTAGCCTTAACACCTACAAGGAGGACTTAAAACGGCCTACTTAAGGAAGTCTAGTCCCCTACCCCCGTCCCCTAAGGGTCCCTATGACTACATGTCGAAGCATGTCCACCATCTGGGTCCCACAGGTTGCCCTGACTCCAAGTTGCTTGGAAGAAAGAACAAATAGAGCCCCTAGAAAGCGGAGGAAGTTACCCCAACAAGCGGCAAAGACCGCAAACCCCTACTGTAGGGGCCTTAATAATTAGAATAGGGCATTTGGACTATATTATGCTATAATTATAATAAGGAACCCCCAAAATAGTATTTAAAAAATTAGGCCCCTGTATTAAGTCACTCGTGCGAAGTGGTGTTGCCTCATCCGTCAGCGGCCCCAAAAGGCTCTTCGCAGTTGTCGCGAGAGCCCGAAGGCTGGCTCGCGGACGTGTTGGTTCCTGGAGTTTCGGTTTTTAGCTTTGATTTGCTCCTCAAGTGTTTTGTCGGACTTGAGGCGAGTTTCGATTTTTAGCTTTGATTTGCTCCTTAAGCATTTTGTCGGACTTGAGGCGGGCAAGATGTAGGGGTTTCCGAAAATAGGACCCCAAAGACGGTAATTCTCCCTAATTCTCGGAAACTCCCATGTTGAGTTTTACGAGGGTTTGGTGGGCTTCGATGTTTGCCCCTAAGCCCTAAACCCTAAACCCTACATTTGGGGTTTTGGTCGACCATGCTTTTCAGCTCTCAGCACCCGCGACTGGGCGCAGCCCGGCGAGGACACTGCCTTTGGTTTTACGGTTGAGGGTGATGCCAGCATCTGTATCCCTAAGGCTCCAAGTAATCCTCATTTATGGTTTTTGGTACCCAAAGTCCTATAAGAAGCAGTACTTGGACCCGTAGGCTATAGTTTTACTAGTTCGGACTTTGGGTTAACAGGTCGAGGTAGTTGGGTGTGTCGCAGACGGACTAGATGATAGCAAAGACTATCATGCCAGTATCCATACAACTCCTCACCTGAAGCTTTGCACGGAACCAAGGCTGCTATTCTTCGTTCATGCCACAGCTTCATGCTCGACATACGATGGGTTCCCGTACTACGCAAGCAAGGGCATGCCGAGTACATCTGAAACGTATGCACCGTGTATGCAAACACTACCTAGCAAGCCACATGCAAAAGACCGAGGCCGGGATGTAGATTCCAGAAAAGCGGCATGTGTCACATAGTTTCCGCCGGTCCACCCTAGCTTCTGGCTCCTGACGAAGCAGCAGCATGATTCCGAATCACATCTTTGTACTTCAAGCTGTGGTGCCGTGTTGAACCTGTTCCCGTAAGACCCAGGTCTGTACGCATGATCTCACCTACTATACCACCCTGGCTTGAAGTTGTCTCGACTCGAGGAGGTCGCACAGCACAACCTTCAGCCCTGCCTCAGAAAACCTGAGGACCTCAAAAGGACAATCATGCTTGACCCTAAACCCGAAACATGCCAGTAGAAGCCGCGAAGACTAAGCAACACGGTATGCCCAAAGAGCTCAATATTCAGCTTAGGGGGCTTCAATGCCGTGATTTAGGCAACAACCTTCATCTATAGGGCAGTGTAGCACTACGACTTGAAGTACAGAAACCCTCTGCTGTAGCAGTCTCAACAACATGATTTGAAGTATATGCCTTAAGTTATAGGGGGATCCGAGGTACATCCCGTCACTGAGATATGATATGGGGCTCTCAACTAACGTTTTGCGGCCTGTCTATCCGAAGCGTGTAGTTGTAGCCATAATTACGTCCTGTGCCGAAAGCTGCACTATCTCAAACCCTAAGCGGCCCTAATCCATGAAACCCATAACCCATATAGTAAGCCGAAACCCAAAACCCTATGGCAACCCAAAACTCACTCCCCAAAGCAGGATCCGGAGATATACAGGTGCTACAGGGGGAACTGGGCACTACAGTAATTTCTAAGGACGAAAAGCTGCAAAGCCCGCCTGGCAAGAAGAATGGTGCACCAATTCCTGGGCTCAACAGTTTCAGGATTGAGATAGGAGTTTACCAAAATAGGGGACCCTAATATAGTACCCGAAATGGTAGGATCCCTAGTATAAGGACACCCAAAATAAGGTACCCCCTAATTTTTGGAAACTCCCAGATAGTGCGAAGGGTAGGGCTTCCGGGTCGAGGCTGGGGAGGTGCACGACTTCTGTCAGGTCGTCGCAGAACACCTCGTTTGGATTTATTGGGGCAGAGAGGACTTGAAGCTGCGGCCTCAAGAGTATGATTATGCATAGGTGTGCGCAAAGAAATATGAGCCGGGTTCCCTGAGGAATCTTGCCTGACAAGCTGGCCCTTCTGGGTTCCGTGCAGAATTTGCATTGTTTTTTGTTCGGACTACTGTCGTTTGAAAGCTCCCAAGCATGTGATGTATGGTGTGGCATTCCCTTGTTCAGCTATCCATGCCGATGTGAACCACTGGCCCTAAACCCCTAAAACCTTACACCCTAAACCCTTTCTCAACTTAAACACTATAATCAGGCGTGCACAGCGAGCCCAACTGCCCAAACTTCAGCAATACATAAACATGACAGAGGACTTCTTTTTTCATGCCTAAGGCACATTCCCTACTGACAGAGTCTTGGGCTCTGCGAGATGATTCAAAGCGCTTGGCGCACTGCACAGCGATTTATATCTCTTCCTCACTTAGTTGGGGCGATAGGTGCCGACATCCTAAAACTCCTTGTAACAACCCCTTATAAGACCCTATAAAGCCCCTATACAATCCCAAACCCTAAAACCCTAAACCAGAACCCCTTATACAACCCTGCCTCATGCATCTTGAGGAGTCTAGGAGGCGTGACGCGACAGCAGATACAAGCCTAACCATTAATGTGTGAGCTTCTTTTGATAGGTTCTTGTGGCACAATGCCAAGTTATAGTACAGCTATAGAAAGGGACACCAACGAACGATACTGTTGACATACATGAGAAGTCATATAAGACTATTGCGTACAGCTAAGGTATCAACAACTTGGAATACCCAGGGAAGCTGAAACCCCATACAGCAACTGCACCCTTGCACATCATCTAACGACCCCACGGGTCCCCATGTCGGTATATAGTTTATACTGTGTCCTGAAAGAAGTTGCTTCATAGACTTCCGGGTAAAGGTACACACTGTTTAAACACACACTTGGGCCCATTCTACGTATATTAAACCCTGTCAGGACCCCTGAATGGAACGCCTAAACTACATGCATCCTTGGGGTCACTCATTCTAGCGAATGAAGCTATACTAGCAAGGTACCGCGCGTTAAGAACCATCCTGAAGATGGTTATAACCTCAGCCTCGAAACGAACCCCTCGTTCGCGATTGAGGGCTTTGGGGACTCATACCTTAGAGGCTCTTACCTTCGAATTTCGCGCGATTCTCGGGTGGCTGACGATTGTATGGCCGGTGCCCTGAGGCAGCTCCACTGGAGGTGGACTTTGTAACACAGGAGCCTAAAGAATTACCTAGAATATATTGGGGGCTCCTGCTTATAAGTCGAGTCTAAAGGGTCCGAAAACCCTGTTCTAGTTGTTACGGCCCCTATATCAGTCGCTGAGCAGACTCGGGGGGCCCTCTTCAGGGGGCATTACAACGAGGATCCTGTTGTATAGGGCAAGATCGAGGGTCCCTCGTTTTCTAATCAGGGCCCCTGTTTTAGGGGTCCTTACCATACCAAAGCTACTCTTTACGAAGTGTCGAAACTTCCACTTGCGACTCGTGCACACAGGCCTGGTGCACCGTAGGGTTGCCAGCTTCTGGTCCAACAATGTCGGCTTTTGATTCTAAAATCAGGATGCCAGCAGAGCCCTAAACCTTAGACACCAAACCCGCCCGCGGCATTGAGACGAGGCACTGTCCCAGCGCTTCCTTCATGTTCGGCTGCGATGCTTTGTCCTCAGCTTTAAAACCCTCAGCGCTTTGCCTTGAGTTCCGAATTCTGCCCGGCATGCAAGGGTTCGGCCCCAAAGCCATAAACCGCTGCACCTAATCGGAGTCTCTGTCTGTAGGGCTTATTTATGGCTCCCTATATAATAAATATATACATGCATATACATACATATACATGTACATGATATGTTATATATGATGTGTGTGTGTCGTCACTCTGACTCGCTTGCTGAAGCCTAAGGCAGTGATTCCTCTTACCCCCCCCCCCCCCCCCNCCCCCCCCCGGCGAAGGGGGGCCATTCGTCCGTCTCTCGCCCGCTCCGCTCCCGCTCCCGCTCTTGCTCTCGCTCTCGCTCTCTCTCTCTCTCTCTCTCCCTCTCTCTCTCTACACTGTTCTATCTTGAAGAATCTCTCTGTTTCGTTGTTGGACTCTTCGGGCTGCGTTAACGACTTCTGGGAGCCTGAGACCCTGACGCTGCACCCGACGTCCCTGTAGTAACCCCGACATCTGAACTCTTCACCTTAAACTCCACAAGGAAGCTTACTTGTAAACCCTGAAACCTCCGAAGCCGCTAAGCCCTAAACTGCTGAAAACACTAAGCAGCACTAAAGACCTATACGTAGCCCCAAACCTCAATTTTCCAAGCACCCCCGCAATCCTAAACCCAAAGTAACAGAAGGGGCAGGTCTCCAGCTTTGGAGGTGGCTTCTTGTTCAGGGTCTGCTCCAGGGACTCAACCTTCAGCGATGTCCCCGGGTCGACTGCCGCCTGCACGAGGGGCATATTACTTGCCATGCACGGCAGCTGTCCAGAATATCTCTCTACAAAACGGAGATTTCTGAGAACAGCGGGGATACCTTGCTTGGGATCCTTACATGGAGAATCCTATGGCATACGGTTATGATGTTCGATTCCTAGCTACTCTTGTAATACCCTAGAATAATTATTTTTATGGGTTCATGTACGATCTAAATACGATTCCAAGATACAGTACGATCCAAGGTACGATCTCAAACTACGGTTCAT
>BGNK01004801.1:0-14933 GCA_003297005.1 Symbiodinium sp. clade A Y106 | reverse complement strand
ATCCGGAGATACGATCCAGGGCCGGCCGCGGACCCAAACTACGATTTGGAGATACTTGGTTCGCGGAGTTGGAGATACAATCTGGGGCCGGCTCCCGTACCCAAACTACGATCGGGGCCCAGGCCGTGTCCGGGTCCCTGGCCGCGGCCCCCTCCCCCACGTGGTTTAGCCGCCTAGCCCCAGCCACACCCAGGGTCACGAGAATTTGTGGGCAACTCAGCAAATGATCCAAACCTACTTGCCCAACAACCTTGGCTGCCGCATTACCCTCCTGCCTACCTTCCACCCCTACATAGCTCCCTACCTACATTCTACCTTACCTAGCTGCTTTCATCCCTGCAACCTACCTCATAAACAACACTCAGCGTTGCCCTCATGCGCGGTTTGGGCCCTGGCTCGGATGTTCTCATCCGGGTTTAAGACCGTGAAGCAGTTGAGAAAAGCTTGGGACTTTAGGCTTGGGAGTTCAAGTCAGGACGCAGTTTTAAAGGGTATCGGCAGAAGTCTAAAGGATTTCAGAACTTCTAAGACCTCATCAAGGGGCTGTGGCCTTGGACGGGCACAGGTAGTCCCAAACCCAGAGTTGACGCCTACGAGCCTACGACCTGGAGAGCAGAACTTTAGCCGTCAGTCGTCATGACCTGGACATGGGTTCCGTCGACCCAATTAATAGCATTGCAAGAANAGCAGAACTTTAGCCGTCAGTCGTCATGACCTGGACATGGGTTCCGTCGACCCAATTAATAGCATTGCAAGAAAGCGGCTGGCACAGTATCGCAATAGCCGTCTGAACCATGTGTAGTTATAGTTGGTCTTGAAGATGTGTAATTCAATTCGTATCTGGCTATCCTACCAGATCTCGTAATCGTACTTCGCTATCGTACCTGAACTTGTACACGTAGTTTGCTATCGTACCTGACAGCGTAAATAAAAATGTCTTGGGACGCATCCAAGGGTAGCCATGTAGAACATCATAAGCATACGGTCTAAACTATGATCTCTGATCCGGTTAGGATTGCCTCACTAACTACTTCTCATTCATGCGAGAGGCCTAGATTCTGGGGCAACCAAATGCAGGGCAATAGCACGAGCAACTGTAGCCACCATTACTTCAAACTCCAGTTGCACCTACAAGAAGATACTCATGAACCCTAAACCCTAAGCCGCCTAGAGGCAAAGACCTAGGTGCTGAGTTCTCTGCCCCAAACGATGGTTTACCGTTTAGTTAGTGTAGGGTCATGTGAACCCCGAAATGTTCGACTTGAAGGCTTCCCACATACCTGTGACCATGCAGGTTTGGGTCCCCGATTTTGGGAAACGGGGCCTACCCTTGCCTAAACCCTAAAACATGCCCTTGGGAGGATCCTGAGAGGCAGCCGCAAATACGTCCGCCGGCATGCATTCGCAATGCCAAAGACTAAACCCGCTGAACCCTTCTTAACGGTAACCCTGAACCCAACAAAGATCCACGAAGTCAAGTCTTCCACCGAATTGGGCACAACAACTCCGCAACTACGTCTCGGAGCCCACTTAGGAAAGTCACTAACAAAGTGTAACTATCCTAGCGACAACACTTGCAGACTAAGCTGCAAGCGTATATATTCAATACTTGCGCACAGATGTGCGAGTATGCGAAAGTATAAATATTATGTCTCATATATATATATATACACATATGTTTGTATAGAGCTGGTCGTATGTGCAGACAGATCAGTGAGCTAACAGCCCTTCAATGCACCTCGGCGTGCTTTACCCAGCGCTCGAATTCTTCGTCCGGGTGTGTGGCAGCCTGCTTCAGAGCCTCGGTTTAGGAGTTGTTTACCTTAGGGGCTGAGTGTTTAGGGTTTTAGGGTTTAGGGCTTTTGGGCTGAGTACCCGAGCCCAAAAAGGATTAAATTATCTAGACAAAAAGTTGAAAGTTAGCCTACTCAGCTACTGAGTTACCTGCAGCCCGACAAAACCTGTCTTGATAAGGACTGATGTAAAGGTCAAAGTGTACGTTCTTTAGGGTTCAGGTAGGCCGTCACGGGCTTGGTTCAGGGTTTGGGGCTTTGTAAACCGCAAACGCACTCAAACTCTCCTGGCAACGCGTTTGTTCAGCGCTTGAGGGTTGGGTGCTTGAGAGTTCTGGCACGTACCACCTAGACCCTCCATCTACCCTCTATCAGACCCTAAATGCCCATTATTAGGGTTTAGGGTTTAGATCTACCCTCTATTAGACCCTAAATGCCCATGATTTGGGGCCATAAAGCCCTAGAGGGCACAAGGAGGGTCCGGGCAGGCTTCGGTCTTTCGTCTTCTATTGCACAGCGTTCACCCAGAGTCTCCGGATTGGTTTTCAGTTCCAATTCTAACTCAAGTTGTGGTTACAAGGATTCTATAGTAGAGCAAACAGTTTTCAGTTCCAATTCTAACTCAAGTTGTGGTTACAAGGATTCTGTAGTACGTAGAACAAACCATGAGCAAACACTGGAACTACAACAGCGACTATATAGCTTAGGTAAGCCCCTCCTACAGGATTCGGTTGCAGCTGGATCTAGGCTTCGGGCCTGAGGTCTGCGGCTCAAAGTCGACTTCGGCTCAGGCACTAAGGTTTCGGGGTTAGGGTTCAGGGCTTTATGGTTTACGGTTTAGGTGTTTAGGTATTGGTCTGCAAACTCGTGGCTGATGACCCAAGCAGCAACCCTGGACACTAGAACCCTAAACAGTGAATGCTTGATGACGTCTTGGAAAATCTTAAGCTGGACTTTGAGGTAACCAAGGAGAAAAATGATATAGACTTTAATTTCATACTGGATCCTCTAAGGAACAGGTACCAACAAACGCGTTCAAGCATGGTACTCCAAACCCAGGTAAGCATTCAGCAGCTCACAGCGGGATGGTTCGCGGTTCAGGATGTCTTGGTCTTGTTACCCTACAAGTCGCTTCTTCCGAGTACAGGTACCGTCGCGAGGTCCCTTTACAAAGTATCCTTTTATCAAGGGTCTCCATGTCAGGCCCTCTTGATTTCTGAGCTGCCGAATCGCCGAACTAGTCAGACTTGCAAAGTCTCTGGCAAAGACCGAATTTGAATCCCAGTAGACTCAGCAGGGCAGAAAATGACGTAGCTCCGTGTCACGCCTAAGACACATGAGCCTGGCCTTCCCTATTAAATCTTATAAGCTCTAAGCCCTTTGCAGCATGGGCTTTCTAAGCCCATGCTGAGAAGCCCTAAATCCTAAACCTTAAACCGCTCAAGAGGCAGGATTTATTAGGTCCTGAAGATCCGTCACTCAGAATGTGGGGTTTTTAAGGTTTTGGGTTTAGGGTGGACTTAGGTCCCGAAGATCAGCCTCAGGATGTAGGGTTTGGGGTTTAGGGCCGGTCTTGCACCGCACTGCCCCACTGAGTCGGCGACCTTGTGCAAGTGAGAGACCAGTTTGATGAACAAGCTTTTGCCAGCATCCTCTGTCGGAATTTCCTGGCCAGCTTTGGGTTTCTACTTGTTGGCTTCAGGCATTGCGCCGTTCGAGCTTCCTGTCTTCACTTGCTTTTTTGTTCACATATTCCGGCAAGCTTGAGGTGATGAAGTGGGCCTCTCCACCGTGTAGGAGGCAAAAGAGCTCGCAGCACGCAGGCACTTTGCGAACCATGGCTTACGTGTGATATCCAGTGGTTTAGGGTTTAGGGTTAGGGGTTACGATAATTTGAAAATCACACTAGCCAGCCCAGCAGGAATTGGACTGCAGGATCTAGGAACAAGCTATGTAGCCGTGCTTGCATCGCACCCAAAGCAGCAATGCATCCCTGAGCCTACCGACCCTGAATCCCATCTCGCCCAAGAGTTGCTTCAGGAATCCAGCCAGAACATGAACAATCTGCTTGCCGGTCCACCCTTTTGATGTTTTGTGATGTGCCTGACCCAACATCCCTGAACCTCAAGCCCAAAACCATACCCCCTAAACCCTAACTTAAATCATCTTAAACCCTAGCCCTTGAACCCTAAACCTTAAACCCGAACCCTATAAACCGTCGGCTTCTTTGGGGTCCTCGGTCTCTCGGATTTCGGACTGGTTCAGATGCTTGCTCGGACTTAGCAACCCCTGAATTGAAAACCCAAAGGCCCTGAATCCTAATCCCAGGGTCTGAGTCTAGGGTGTACCCATAGGCCCCAAAGTAGTTCCTTTTTGGGGTTACCTTATAGAATTCCAAATATGAACCCCCAAAAGGAACTACTGTGGGGCCTATGGGTAGGGTATCGGGGTTTAGGGTTTGGAGCGAGACTCAAATAGGCCCGAAACCCAGAACCCTCAGAAGACCGAGAGCGCTTGCACATGTATAAAGGACCATTAGAGGGTGCTGAGAGGAACCGTTCCTGCAAAAACCCGCTCGATCTTGAATGCTCTAGTTCTGTAGTTCCGTTTAAAGGAACCTGTAAAGGACCCCCTGATATGAGCCTCTTTGGAAACGGCTTTCACGATCAGCGCTGTAAGGGCTGGCATTCCGGCCTGAGATGGCGTATTCTGAAGATTCAGGGTTTGCTTTAGCGTGCAAGGGCTTGGGGTTTAGAATGGGCTTAGGATTCAATCGGAGCTTACGGGGGGATAAGGATGACTATACAGGTTACTATAAGGGATACTCTAGGGGATACGATCAGGGATTCCATAAAATATGAGGGGTACTTCCAAGATTGCTATAAGGGTTCCCTAATCTAACGAGTGACTCGGATGTTGGACTTAACGGGTTTAAGTTTAAGAGTTTCACGGCTAGGGGTTTGAGAGTTACCCTAAGGGTCCATGTACCCACATAGTATATACTTTGGGCCCAATCTACCTATATAGGGAGTACTTCAAGGCCAAAGTATATGCTATTTGGGTACATGGACCCTTAGGGTTAGGCTTTAGTTCAACGGGTTTTGAAAGCATTGAACGAATCTTCAGAGATTCGGGGCTGAGGGGTCAACGCTTGGGCTGTGAGGGTCGAGGCTTGCTAGAGTCCACTGGTTTAGGCTCTCACAACTCGGACATGTTAGGCGAGGTTCTTGGTGCGGGTCGGAGTGAGGTTTACGGGGTTTAGGGTTTAGGGGGCGGTGGACGACAGGACGGCCAGGATAGGGAAGAGAGTGAGTGATCCGACTGAAAAATCATTACCTCTCACTATGTGTGTATACTGTTTGACTCCAAGCACGAAAGCAATGTGTATCACAGCTGAACCTTGCAAAATCCACTAAATTACATGATTAAGTCTAGCTGTGTTGTGCGTAGTGCACCGAGGCACAGTTACGCCACACAGAGTGCATCAAGACTGGGAATGCTCGTTTCAGGAGTTCAGATGCTGGAGTTTCACGACTCTTGGGTTCATGGGATTAGAAGTAGAAACTTCATTGTGCCAGGGATTTAAAGTCTTGAGGCAAGATGAGAAAGAGATGGGTGAATTTGCATTATTGAGGAGAACATTTTGCAGACCAAAAGTTTACAACCCCAAACTCCTAAACCCTGAACCGTGGTAGCTACTTGAGGGATGTCAACCCGGCTGCCACCTACAGAGCCTGTTGCCTTGCCCCCCAAAGCCCCGAAGCGCCCTAGAAAGGCCACAAAACCCTGCTTACCCTGCGGCACGCTACGAACGTGAGCCCTAGAAGCCCCCTCCCCACTCGCCGGATAGCCCAGCACCCTAAACCCTAAACCCTGAAGCTTCATGCTATGAATAATCGTAGCACCATTATAACAATTTGTAACGATTATCATAATCATAAACTGTAAAATAGCAATCCAGCACCAATATCATAATCAAAATGGTTAGAAGAGCAATCCAGCACCAATCATGGCAGTTCATGTCAATGATAATAACAATTTTCGTAGCAATAAGTCAAAAAACAATAGCATGCTGCTCAAAATAATAATAATAACAATAATAATAATAACAACAACAACAATACCGGTGTAGCCTCGAGAAATCGGTCTCACGTCGAGGGCTTTAGGATCTAGGGTTCAGGGAAGTTGGGCACAAATGCCCTGAACCTAGGCACCATTGGACGTTGCGGCTGAAGGTTACTGAAGGCACACTTTCCAAAGGCCAAACCACTTCTCCCCCGGCTCCCACATCTGAAGTCTGCTTTAGTCTCAAACCATTCTTGCAGAAATCAGGGTTCGGGGTTCAATCGAATACCAGGCTTTGACAGAAGAGAAGCCTTGAACCGCCCCCCTGAACGGTCTTGGCACTTGGACTTCTACACTCCAAAACCACCATCATACTTCTACACTCCCAAACCACCATCATGCAAGCGGCTAGTGCTTCAGCTGGGATCTCTAAAGAAGTGGGTGCCAAGTCTTGGATGGACACGGAGCGAGCTTTCTGGGAAGACGCCTGAGCCAATGACTTGCTGAAGGCTCGTAAACTTGAAGCAGTAAAGACTGGGATCCCAGACGTTCGATGAGGTTGAGGTTCGATAGTATTTCTTCGACAAGGGAGTCGGCTTCAATCTTGTGAGTAGAAGCTGGACAGCACAAATCCTTTCAACAATACAGCAAACAGAAAAGAGTACTGATAATGATGATGGTGGTGATGATGATGCTGCTGATTCTGACGGTGATGATGCTGATGGGCGGCGCAGATGAATGCAGCAATGAAGAAGACGATTATGATGATGATGATGATGACAACGAAGCTGGTGCTGATGACGGTATTCCTGCTGATGATGTTTGTGCAGCTGCTGCCGCTTCCGGCACTGGTAATAATGGCCATAACGGTGATGATGGTAATGGTGATGGTGACTGTTGATGACGACGGTGATGGTGATGATGATGGTCATGATGCTGTCGTTGTTGTTGTTGTTGATGATAGCGGTGCAGATGATGATATTGGTGACGATTCTGAAAATGATGGATCTCAAGCTGATGGTGTTGATGCTCAGCTGCGGGAACTATGGGAGGACATCTTGTGTTGCGAAACGTTCACTATGCAAAGACATGCTGACAGCAGCAATAGTCGTAATGTGATATTGGTGCTTGGCAAGGAATCTGAACCCTTACATCGGACCCCCACCCGATGCTGTGTAGACGCCCTTGACCGATAGGGCTCGCGGTTCTCGACAATGAAGTGTAGACTAGTGTAGACGGCTTGCAATGGCCCCTCACTGGGGAAGCTGGCAGCAGACTCTGTGCAAAGCAGACGGGCAGTAAGGTTTCGGAAGGCCCAACCAAGCTACGTTCAAAATGCCGAAGCACCAAGCATTTCATGATGCCAAGCACATAACATGGCGTCCGCTTTCAAATTTGTGCAAGCCTTGGTGAACACTGTAGAAAACTGAGCACTATGGTTTACACTCTCAACCCTCCACCCTACCCACGAATCTTGAACGTAAGACCGACAGCAGAGCCTGCGAACCCCCCCCCCCAAAAAAAAAAATCCACGATGAGCCCCCCTTAGTTTCCCGGGCATCATCAAGGCATGCTGCAGATAAGCGCCGGTCGATGAACCTGAGCTTGCTTTGTACTTCCACTTCGAGGAAACAAGGGCTGCATACTGCGATGATCCTACGTTCTGACGACCAAACCTTTCGGCACCTGTAACCTGATCCTGTAAGCGATCCTGCTAGCGGTGAGGGGGGTCCGGTTGTCGCAGTGGCGGTTCGTATATCGAAAATGCTGACGCTGTGCACGGCGATACCAAGCCCTGAAGCTGCGCCAAACCTCTTCCCGCTGCTTTTGCTGCAGAGCCTCATCTTTTTCCAGAAGGTCAGCGTACCCAACTAGTTGGGTTTTATAATTAGGTACCAAAACCATTCAGGTTCAGAGACTAAACCGTCACTATTTAGGTTATATCTCCTACCCTAAACCCTAAGCCCTAAACCCGAAAGTGTTTGCAGCCAATACACTGCATGAGCCGGGCTCCACAGGCGGCCTCGAGCCGCTCCACCCGCTCCTTTCAGAGGCCAGGGACCCAGAGATCCCATTACCCATTAATTAAGGAATATCCCTTAGGCTTCCTTAAAGTATGGTTAGGGGATTCTAATATCCCTTAATTAAGAAATACACCTTAATCAGTAATCATAAAATTAGGGCCTCTATATTTAAGGTATATTCATATTCCTTAATTAAGTGGTATTGGGATCTCTGGGGACGGCAGAATTGGTTTACGGTTTAAGGTAGTGCAGCCTCATACTCTTCTAGGTAGGTCCGGGGTTATGTAAGCAAAATTAGCACAAGGAAACATGCATAAAGTCTAGGTTTAGGAAGTCTTGGTTGAAGCTTCGGACTTTTGACCTGCGCCTGAATTTGACTGATTTTTTGGGTGCCACACCTGGCTTTTAAAGTGTAGGGTCCGAACCACAAAGCACGATGTCCACAAACAGAAATCCAATGAAGACTACCCCTTTGCAGCGGGCTTGCCTCGTCGCCCGGGGGCTCCCTCTGCCAAAAACCCTGAACCCAAAACCGCAGTTGGAGGCGGCTGGCTTCTGTGCAAGGTCTCGCAGTCTTCAGGGTGTACCTTAACCCGGAAAAAAACTACCTTTACAAGGACTTGTACAAGGAAATCATAATAAGGAACCCTAAAAAAGTAGGTTACTCAGGGTAAGGTAGGGCTTAGGGAGTATAGGGTATTGATGGCTGGATTATTGCTGAGTTCCACATGCGGCTGAGAGTTTCACCCTAAATCTTAAACAGCTCAACCCGAAACCCTAAACCCCTAAACCCTAATATAGGGGCCTTTAAAATTAGAATAGGGTTTTGAGGCCATTATACTATAATTATAATTAGGAACCCCAAAACACTGTAGCCCCTATATTAAACTTCAGGGCTCCGACCTCAATAGGCTTCTCATACTTCCGTAACCGATATGACGACACAGCTACCAGGTAGGACACGATACTGGGCACGATTCTGCCTGAAATCGGTTGCGATCGGATGTTCTTTGTTTCGTTCGAGTGTATATAAGGGTTTTTTGAACAACTTTGCTTCGGCATTGCCTGGTTGCGTGCTGTTCAACTCGAACTTGGTGTTGCTGCGACCGAGTTCGATTGCCATCAGTGGTCTTGATGAAGAGACCCGACCATCTAACCATGACAACACCATTTCAATTCGACAAGACCCGAACACCAGATCCCCAAACCCTAAACCCTAACACCAGATCCCCAAACCCTAAACCTTAACCTTCTGTCTAAGCTCCTCAGCCTCAGTCCCCAACTTACTATCAACCCGCAGCTCCTTCGCGTGAGAAAACGGGCCAAGCATACCTGGTCGCCAGGCACTCTCGCAACGACACGCGAATCTTTGCACATCTTGTGTTTTTAAGACATACATAATGTAGGAACCTGATTAAGAAACCTTGGGCCTTTATTGGGGTTCCTTATATGAATCCTACTATTTTGGGGTTATAGGCCCAGGGTTTCTTAATCAGGTTCCTACATTACAGAGATACACATCCATGTGCGCTTCAAGGGCCTGTTTGTGTGTCTGTCCCTGTATATGTATTCATGAAACTGGAGGGACTGGAGGAAGCCCGAAAACCTCGGAGTGAAGTCTCGATGGTGCCGCACACACGAAACTCAGAGTCTACAGTTGTCTTTGAACGGTTTTGGCACTTGCCACCAAAAACCTGCCAGTGTTAGTCACTTGTCTGAAGCTTGACAACCCTCCCGGAAGACTATGTGCAGGTTGTTAACAGGCCTCGGGACTCGGGTTTCTCCAGCTTTAAAATTGTACGGCGGATTCATTTTTGCTGGTTTGGGGCTTCAAGCTTGGGTCGTTCTCTGAACTAAGGTACAAGTACCTGTTCGTGTTCACTCACATCGTAAAAGGGACGCCGCTTTAGACCCACCCCAGAATCTAGGGAACCCTAAACACACACACACACTCTCTCTCTCTCTCGTGCCAGCAAGGAACCCTAAACACTAAAGCCCTAAACCCTCCACCCCAAACCTAAACACTAAACCCCGAAACCGTCCACTCCAAACCCAAGGGAACCCTACACACAACCCCTAAACCCCCCACTCCAAACCCTAGGGAACCCTAAACACTGAACATCGAAACCGTCCACTCCCAACCCAAGCGAACCCTAAACTCTAAAGCCCTGATATAAACCTCCACCCGAAACCCTAATAAACCTTGAACACTAAACCCTTGAACCGTCCACTCCAAACCCCAAGGAACTGTAAACAGCCTCTCTCTCTAGGGAACCCTAGATGCTAAGACCCTTTTGTTACATACATATATATATATCCTCCGCCCGAAAATTTAGGGAACCCTAAACACTAAAGCTCTAAACCCTCCACCACAAACCGTAGGGAACCCTAAGCGCTAAAGCCCCCAACCCGTCACCCCAAACCCAAGGGAACCCTAAGCACCTTAGCCCTGAAACCTCCACCCAAACTCTGAGAAACCCTAAACAGTGAACCCAAAACCTAAACCCTACTGTTGATGGACAAAATCCTGCATTACCCATTATAAGGAATATACCATAATTCCCATAGTTTAGAGTCCTTAAGGTCATGCAGGATTTTGTCCATCAACAGTGGTTCCCTACCCTAAGCCTAGACAGTGTAGCCCCTGCAACCTTGTAATATAGGGGCCTCAATAATTACCTATACTACTTTGGGGGTTCCTCCTGATAATTACAGTATAATGGGCCCCCAAAGCCCTATTCTAATTATTACGGCCCCTACACTATAGTACCCTTTTTGATCCCTTAACGTAACCCGAAAAGGAACCCTAGAAAGGAACCCTATTCCAACTATTAAGGCCCCTATAGTACCAAGGCAGGGAGCTCTTGAAAGCAGCGGCCAGCTCTTTCCAATCTCGGCGTTCCGGGCTGGGTTTAGGTTCCCTTCAAGCACGGGTCCCCTTAAAAAGGGTACTATTGAGGTTCTGGGGGTTCTAGAGGGGATTGAGGGTGAGAGGGTTTAGGGCTTCTGTTTTGCTTGAAAGTGGGCTTGGGGGCTACAGTAAACTGGTACCCTATACATTACTCTTAAGGATTGAGGCTATGAGGTTTCCAACTGTTGGGCTTCTACTGTATAGGCTTTGTACATTTTAGATTTTCGTCTCCCACTGACTCGCACAAGACAGGCAAGGATGCGCAAGCCTGGGTAACACCACCCAACTTGTTTTTCCTTCTCGCATGGCTAGGACATGCTAGGACCACATTTTTTTAGCTTCAGGGTTTAAGGTATTTAAGGTACCCTAAGGGTCCCTGTGCCCAAAGAATAAACCCTTGAAGGAACCCTTATGGCACCCTTAAGTGAACCGTTATAGGAACCCTTTTTGAATACATGGAGCCTTGGGGCATTGTGTATAGAATCCCTGGGTCCCTGTGCTAAAGACCCAACGGCTCAGACTTTGGAACGACCCAGAGTCTGGACTTACGGCTTAAGGTTTCGACGCTCACTCGGCTTAAGGTTTGGGGTTCGAGGTTTAGGAGATGATGTGGTTCGGGGGTTAGGGCTTAGGGGTTAAAGGGGTGGTGTTTAAGGGGTCGGATTTAGGGTTTAGGGTTTAAGGTTTTTGTAGGGCTTAGGGAGTTTAGGGCTTAGGGTTAAGGGGGTGGGGTTTAGGGTTTAGGGTTTGAGGTTTTGGTAGGGCTTAGGGAGCTTAGGGCCCCAGGTCTTGAGTTTAAGGGTTAGGTTGGGTACTTAAAGGGTCATGGGACTTAGTAACTAGGGTTATAATTAAGGGAACTATACTAAGTACTTATAATCCCAATTAAAGTACTTATAACCTTGCTAAGTCCCATGATCCTCCAAGTAGGGTTGAGGGTTTAGGGTCTCCACATCAGGCTCGCGCTTGTATTCTGGGACAATCCTTGGCGCAAAGCTTGCGTAGCATATGATGAGGTTCAATGAAAAAACAACATAGCTACAAATTCCGAAGGCGGAATTCTGAAAAATACGAAACCCGAAATCCAACAATAGTAGTTCCACAGCCCAGACAAGCCTGGATCCAGCACATTTTGAATGCTTGATTGCGGTTCGAGGAAGCCTTTTCTATGCTGTCAGCTTCCCTGACGCAAGAAGCAGGTTGCGGCTTCAGTTATCCCCCCTATTGAGATCCCCCCCCCCCCGCCAGATCTCAAATCAGACGTCTTCTCATGATTCCAACGCTTACATCCTAAACCATACCAGGGATGCCACGCACAAAAAGAATAACAGTAAACCCTAGACCCTGAAGCCCTGATTGCTACGGGGTTTAGGGCTTAAGGTCTGAGGGTTTAGGGCTAACAGCCTCCAACCCTACCCTAAGGGTCCAAGTACCTAATAATCATATACTCTCTTAAATATTGAGCTACTTAACTACTATCCTAAACCCAAGTACCTAATTATTGGGTCCTTTGGACCCTTAGGGCTNAACCCTACCCTAAGGGTCCAAGTACCTAATAATCATATACTCTCTTAAATATTGAGCTACTTAACTACTATCCTAAACCCAAGTACCTAATTATTGGGTCCTTTGGACCCTTAGGGCTAAAGCCCAAACTCGGACAAGAGCCTTGCTAAGTCCCGAACGCAGATTTAGGGTTTCGGGAGCCATCACGAGTCTTGTCTTCTGGCAACTACCTCAAAAATTAGAATGGGGTTCCTTTAAGGAGAAGGAGATCCTTAAAAGGGTTCTATAAATAGTATAGACAATTATTGAAGCCCCTGCGAGTCTCCATTGTAGTTCCTTTTTGAAAGTTACCTTATCGGATCCTACATATAAAACTAGTTAATCCAGAAAAAGGAACTACAATGGAGAAAACCTGGCCCTCCAGCAAACCTTATCCTGCAGTAGAACTACCCAAACATCCAAAACAAAAACGAAAGACCTAGACCTGAAACCTAAATTACGCAAGGGGCTGTTGTCCGGCTTTGGAAGCGTCTCCAGCCTTTTCCCTTGGCTGCTTCGTAGTTGCGGAAGGCTCTAGGCTTGTGGGTCAGGGGTTCGTCGCTGAATATTCCGGGTTGAAGAAATCATGGCACGCGTGGCATGTCAGGCGTGGGGATTAGGGCAAGGGTTTCAGGGGAGTGAAGGGCTTTAGGGTGCTTCAGGTTTCGGATTTAGGTTCAGTCGAGAGGATCAACAAACACAGGGTTCAGGTCGGGGGTTCAGGTTTCAGGGGCAAGACAGGCACGACGACAGGTTTAGTCTCTAAATGTTTGCAAACAGAGGACTAACATAATTCCTCTTTCTGGGAGGATCCTCATCATACGGATCCCCAACAAAGGTACCCTTACTGTAGTGTTCGGGAGGAACATTGTCAGGGAACTTTACTTTAGATTATTGCCAGTTTCAGCAACAGGGTCCTGAAGTGCAGGCAATGTGCCTTTCTTTCTGCTAGCTCAAAAGAACTTCATGGTAAACCCTTACTGTAATATCACCGTCCGGAACCCGAAAGAAACTCACATTTTACAGCCAAGTACTTTGGTTCTGAAGGTGCGTCCAACGATCAACATTACGCGTGACAACTTCAGGTAGCTTGAGATCACCACAATGGCCTGGAGATTTCCCGTGGCAGAAAAGGCCATGCCATTGCACCTCGCCTATGACATATATACATACATACGTACATAGATACAAACAAACATACACACATACACATACACACATACGCGCACATACACACACACACACGTACACATACCCACACATACGTACACATGCATACACATACATATACTTACATACATACATGCATGCATAACTGCATGCACTAAGAGTGTGAATAAACACTCAGCAAACACAAACAACTTTGAGGCTTCCGTTCTGGAGTGCACAGCCCTATAGACCCTACACTTCGCACTAGGTAGCTTCTCTAGGGGCCATTAAGGGGATCCTCAAGGGTTCCTGTAAGGGATCTATAAGGGATCTATAGGGTTTAGGGTTTAGGATAGGGGCCAAGAGGTCCTAAACTTGCACAGCTAAAGCCTTACCTCAGACTCGGAATAGCATACAACCCCAAGCCACACAAGCTCTTTATGCAATCCGATGAAGCCTGTATGAAACCTTGCGAGCCACGAACCCCCAAGAAACCTTTCCAAAGCAAACCCGATAGCACCCCGATAATCAAGTGAGGAACCATGTTCACATGACTCTCGCAGTTTACGGAGCTCTGATTCGGACTGGGCCACCTGCAAAGAGCAAGAAACAATGGGGTTGGTACGGCTTTCGGGCAAGTTGGGGGCGTGGGTCTTGTAGTGATTCTGAGTAGGACTTGCGTATAGCATGCTGGAGCTGATTGCTCTACATTTGGTGCTTCCAGACTTCGCGTTGAGGGCTCCACGGTTACACTTCTATGGAAGGTGGCCTGTCATTCGCTTCCTGCTTGGTTTCGAGCCTCGATTGCTCCAAAGATGCTCCTCAGAGCTTTGCCGTGATGTCCCCTCGGAACTATTGACATGATGGTTACATTACTACTACTGGTATGATGACTATTCTTGCCATAAATTGTATTTCCCTTCTTGTTGTTATCAATTGCTATGATCATTCAGTCATTCGTTCATTTTGAATGACATTACCTGCATGAGGCCTCACTACTAGTAGCATGTTGTGGAGGCTCGTAGGGACCTCTCTCAGTCTGTGCGGGCTCACATGTCATTGTGTTCTCGTCAGTCCGTGACTGCCACACGACAGATGCATGGAGCTTGATCATGATGTTATTAACCATATGAGCCACGGTCAAAATTACTGGCTTGGCGAAGGGACATTGATCTTGGGGTTATCGTTTTTCTCGTGTCCCCTATCGTTCTGCAGATCAAACCCAATGTTAGGATAAGATTGTCCGGATTGGGTCTTTTGCATGGATGGGAAATCCTAGAGGTGCTTGGTAGTAGTACAACTTTAGTACTGGAAGTCCTGGCTGGAGTGTGCTTGGTTATAGTACAACTTTAGTACTGGAAATGCCTCGTTTGGCGCTCAGGCTGGATTGTGCTTGGTTGTAGTACAACTTTAGTACTGGAAATGCCTCGTTTGGGGTCCTGGCTG
>BGNK01004800.1:28804-42086 GCA_003297005.1 Symbiodinium sp. clade A Y106 | reverse complement strand
GTCCCCTGCACGCCGGATCTGCTGCGGGTGTAGAGGGGCTCCGAACTTGACGAAGACCCCCCGCAGAGCGCCCGGCAGGAAGAAGCGTAGTGCTCCGAACGTGCCCGGCTAGACGATGGCTTTTCCACTCAGCGGCACGGGTTAACGTGTCTCTCTCTCTCTCTCCTTGCGTCGACGGTTGGAGGCCCTCCCTCCCTCTGGTTAGGTACTGGGGCTCGGGCCTTGAGCACTCACGGCCTTGAGCCAAACTCCCTCTCTCCCTCTCTCTCTCTCTCTCACGCCCCGAAACAAAGATGCAAAGCCTGCCTCAGAGCCTTCGAGGTTGTGAAGCTCTGTGCGCAAGGTCCTGCGAGCCATGGCAGCTGTAACAACCTGTTCTCTGCTACATTTCCATGCACCGTACAGGTCGAAGCCGGTGTCCCTTGCAGACTTTGGAGTGCATCTCGCATCCAAACAGGCACGCCTACATCACATGCAAGCGTCGGCTCATTTCTCAAAGCTCACTCTGCGGGAAGCAAAGCAACTGCGGCCTTCATCTGCTTTCAAAGTCAGGCTGGGTTCGTGCAGCGGGTAGAAACTGCGACAAGAGAGCCATGTCACCACAGCGGAGAGATGCGTTCTGGGAATATCTGGGACTGCCGCGGTGGCAGCGAAAACTCCAGGTAAACCTGACCCACACTGGTCGCACCACTGCCGCTCGCAAAGCAAACAGGTAAGGCCCTCACTGTACACCCACCATTTGGCCCATCCACGTGCTGAGCGACCTGGCAGCGTCAACATCTGTTTCCAGCATCCGCATCAGACAGCGTCAGCCCCACCCTCATCAGAGTACAGTCTTTCCTTATCGTGGTCCATTTACAGTTTTCTTAACTTATCGGAAGGAATGCTAGTTCATCTACTTAACCCTGACCCACTGAACTGTTGCTTTCCTTCTTGCCCTTACAGGGAATGGACGCTTCAATGCAGACTATGGGGTCCCTAAGAAGAAGCACTACACCGGCAGATGCGCTGGCGCTGAGTGGGTGCGCAGTTGCTGGACGCGAACCAACACCTCTCCATGTCGCCTGGAACCTTCACGACCAACCCGAAGCCACTGCTCGGCCGACCGCCCGGCAGTGCAGGAATGCACCACCCTTCGTTAGGAGAGTCGTCTCCATCAAACTCCACCCGCGCCAAGAGGCTCTCCGAAGCTCTTCACACATTATCACACATTGACATGGCAGACAAACAGGAGCCTAGCCAAAAGCAAAAGCGCTGGATCGGTGCAAAGAAAATTTTTTCAGAGCCCGCGTCGTGTAAGAAAGCATTGGAGAAGAACCTCAGTGCACTGGATTATCCACGCTCAAGGATTTTGAACAATTCGGGCCTTCTAGCGAAGAAAACCCGACCAAAGTGCATGGTCATTGCAACTTCGTATTGCTTGTGGCAGTTGGCGCCAAGAGCATCACCAGCCCGAAAACATGAGCCTCTACAGGTCTACACCGCGCAATCTAAACTCCTCAACCTAAGTCCCAAGCCGAACCACCCAACTTGGGGGCGGCATGGGATCATGTTGGATCTAACTGGATCTAATGAAATGAGCTGGTATGTAGGGACTGGTGCGTACAGAGGGCATCAACTTGCAGTCATGTAAACCGAGCTGAGGAAACACATAAGTTTTAGTGGAGGTGTTGGCATCTGCTATTAGCCTTCGCTTCAGCAAGTATGCTGAGCAACTTTTGTCCAAACGGGACTGAACAAGTCAGAGACCTCTGCGAGCTCGGAACAGCTTTCTCAACCAGCACTTGCACTGGCTGCCACGTTGCTCAAAAATATCTTCCCCGGACTCTTGAACCCAATCTCTGTACACTCACAAGTCCTCTCCGACTGGCATCTGGCGGTTTAACAGCTCTTGCAGGTGGGCGGCTGACGACAAACCACAACAGAAGCCATATGAAGCGATGCTTGTTTCGTTTCACGATCGACGCGACGTGCAAGAGACAGCAGCAGCAAAGGCGCAAAAGCAGAGAAAAGAAACACAAAGGAGGCGCACATCTGTCAACGGACCACCAAGGGTAGCATCTCGCTTGCAAGAATGCATGACGGAACCGTCCGAGAAACGAGGAACTAACCTTATCAGACTATTCAACATGGACGGGATAACACAGCAGAGCCCTATATAGGCCTGATGACGTATCCTGCCTGGGTGTTGCAACTGTAAACTTCGGGAAATCTGAGAACACATGCTCTGAAGGCACTCAGAAACACATGCACAAAGTCTCATACGGTGAGGAGCAAGAGGGCGTCAGGAAACCCGCTCACTCTCACAACGTGTGCAAAATCAGGGAGGGGCCGGGATATAGAGAGCCAGTCGCCCGAAGCCGTATTTCGCTGCGGGTCGCAGAATCGGTGCTATATAATGCCACCTCTGAGCAGGGCCTGGCCTGCACTCGCAGGGGATCTGGTCTGCGACTGACACGTCCATTGGACAAGCACTCCTGGCCATGCCACTGCCACGAACGACATAGCGGGCTGCTGCCCATGCCCTTGCCTGCAAATGTGCCTGCACATCTTGCGTCAGCACTTGGCATTCGTCCGGAAACATGGCTGAGACAACCTCGCAATCCAGTCTCCTCTGCACTGACATCACTCTTCGTTTTACCAGGGCCACCAAGCACGGAGCAGTTTTGCGACCCGGAACCGGGTGGACGGATCGCGGAGGCGCTGAGGCTGAGACATCAATCTCGGTGAGTAGGCGCTCGTGCAAGTCCGGAGTAGCCCATTCGGGAACCCAAGCCTGCACTTGATATGCTCTTCAAGTCTTTAAGTGTTCAGTGTTCTGATGCTCTGACAAGCCGTGTTTGCTCTCCCGATGCCTCCACTTCCAATGGAGGAGGAATTTGATCGTCCTTGTTCAATCAACCGGACAATGAAGTTGTCAGGTAAAGCATCTCTCGCTCCCTGCCCGTCGCTTTTCGTCCTCCCTGCCTCCCTGCTGCCTCCCTCCCTTCGTCTCTCCCTCCCTCCCCTCCTTCCCTCCATCGCCCACAAGATCTAACAGGCACAGGGACAGTGGCACAGCCTTTAAGCACCACAGCGTCACAACGTCTTGACCGGCCTCTTGGTGATCGTCGCCTTCACTGTCCTCCCAGGATTTGCAAGCTGAAGATCTCCGAAAAGCCCATATCATAAGCCCATCCATGTTCCAATTTCTTGCGGTAGCCACTTCTGAGCATCTATTTGTGCCACTCCCGGCAGCATCCCGCAGGTTCCCAGAACATCGCACAAGCACTCCAGCAATGACAGCATCGCGCAAAAAAGCATGGGATGTCTTCGAGATCGCAGTTTCATGTCCTGCTCGTGTGGCCTCGCGCAACGTGGTACCAGACGACGTAGAAAAGGGTACCCCAAAACGACTGTTCTCCATCACCAACAAAAAGCCACCGGACATCCGGGCTCCTGCATCATGCTGTCTTTGCCTTCGGTGTTTCAAATTGCTTCGTATGGCCGATGTGTTTTTGATGCATCTGGATTTCCTTCTGCCTCTATGTGGGCAAGCTCTTCGCCTCCTGTGGCTATAGTCGATACTCACCAGATACACCTGGAACGAAATTTCAACTGGAGCTCTCTGCAAGCACCCTGCAGGCTTCCCTCAGTCTCAGAACAACAACGATCTTTGCAGGTTTCGGGGCTGGGTATAACGACATGTCTCGCATGCTGTTGGCTAGGCGGCTAGCGGCTAGCCTGCCCTTCCCCACGGCCCACGCCCTCCTCGAGCTGAGTAGAGAGCCGCATCTGAGAAGAGCCGGGCAGCTGCCCGGCGCTGCGGCCTGAGGAGAGACGGGATGTCTTCAAGTTTCCGACCCGTTCGCCAAGGCATCCCATCGACTGAAGCCGCCATCGAGGCCGGCCAGGCAAAAAGAAACACTGCCCTGGCCCCTTCCTTCGTCTCCTTACCATGCAGGAGAAGCCGCCAACCGGCTTGAACGCAAACAAATTGCGATGGCTTACCACCAAATTTCGAGCACAGCTTGAATAACCGAATAACCTCTTGCAATCTTATCCGCACCTCGCCTTCTCCGTTGGGCTCTGCACGAGCACGTCCAGTGACGGAGAAAGTGATCTACAGAGCAACCAGAGCGTCGCACAGCTTTTTGAATTAAATTTGTCTGTCAGAGGCATGATTCATGTGCATATGACCTGCGCTCGATCTCCGCGACTGCGGGGCAATCTTGCCTGCAGAGGTCTGATACTGTGACATCTGTAACTCACGCTCGCGATCGGACATGCTTTGTCTAAGCCAGAAGCTGCCCTGGCCCGGCGAGGAGCTGATGCAGACTGGAAGCAAATTGCAGCTTGTCATCAGCTCACCCGGAACTACCTGCAGCGATCCTCGGCGAGTGTAGGGTCAGCAGGGCCAAAGAGTGGTTCATCCTCATCCTCCTGACCAGCATTCGGATGTGTCTGGGCACGCAACAAAAAAAGCACTTGTGCCTGTCCTCGTACTCTTCATCGAACTCTGTGTCGTCTACAACCTGAAGACCACCATCATTGTGGACGGTCCTGGTGCAGCGACGAGAGATGTGGATTCCACAGTCGCTTGAAGTCAGCTGTTCCTACAGTTGCAGTACCGTCCTTCGGGTGCAAGCTCGGATGCGCCTGGCCCCAATCAAGCTGACTGCTGAGGATCTCATGTGCGAATGTTAATCACGCTGCGGCACCTCTCCGGCTGTGTCGAAGCTGGTTCCTTAGCAGAGTCCTGACACTCGCGAACCGCTGCGAAGCTGCGTCCAAATTCTCCAAATACAGACAGCGGTCCTGGGAGGAAGCTCCCAGCGCAGGCCTGAGTCTCGGCATGACAATGGGAGCGACATCGGGAGATCGTGTAAAGGCGACCGCCAGTCCGAAGCTGACTGCTCCGAAGCCTGCCAGAGTCTGCCAGACAGAGACCTTCCTGCAAGCCTACAGCATCCTAGATCCTCATTCCAGCCGTGATGAAACACAAGCGGAGCTTTGGACAAGTTCCTCAGAACAAAACGAAAACGGGTGCGGGGAGCCAAGCTTCAATGCAAGGAGCTGCTCATGCTGCACGGGCAACTCTGTTGGCTTCTACTAACCTTGCTTTTCCTTGATACTTACAGCGTATCTGTGTCTGAGATGCTTGGGGCGGCTCGCACGAACCCCCCCCCCGCCCCCAAGAAGACTGCCTGCAGGGCCTCAGACTCTGCTCCTTGGCGCAGTTGCTTGTTGCATCTGGCACTCAAGGAGCTAGCATGAAGGAACTGCTTGGCGAAGTACGGACTGTATGTATGGACTTCTACGGTCTCGATACGGCGATGGACTCTCTTTGCGTGTCTCGTTCTCAGCACCGGACCTGGCTCCGGCGAGGCCGTGGGCCATGCCTGTACGCTGAAACAAGGACGAAACGGTGGCCTTTGTGGCTTTCCAGCTCAGGGCGCGGCTGGTTGTGGAACGTTCCTTTCACGATCCGAGCCCAAAGAAAGCTCCAGTGACCCCTCAAGTGCCAGATTCGAGTGGAGCCTGACTGAACGAAAGTCGAAGAGGCTTCGTAACATCGAAGCGGCCTGCCGACATCTTCAAAAACTGAGGCATAGCAGCCATGGAGCATCCACTTAGACTTGTGACCGGCTGCTATCGGATACCTTCTGCATCCCTTTGCCTCTCGCTCCAGAGCAGCCATTCTTACGGCAGCTGGCCCTTCGGCCTCATGAAGGCATGTCAGCGGCACATGCACGTGTGGCCGCGCCGGCGCCTGCGTCGTCGTCTTCACTGCATTCGCGAGGTCGAAGGCATCTGCGACCTGGGAAGCACTGGGACCTCTTAAGATCTCTTCGTCAGCATATGTCAGCATTGCCGAGAGCTTCGCATGCACAGCAGGACAGCCATGGGCGCAAATGTACTCATCCAATGATCTGCATTCGCCTGGGGCAGTCGTTGCATCTTTGCGTGCTTGTCACTTCTGGTCAGCCTACGTACTGTAAACTGCAGTCGCAATCCAGGTGCCTCGGGATAGTTCTCTTCGGTTTACAGGGTCAATGAGTTGACCACTCGAGACCAGAAATGAAGCGAGAAACCTGCAAGCAGGCTCGCGTTTTGTGAGTCAAACACCCTCACCACAGCTGGGTTCGCCTTCCGTCGAACCAGTGAATCACCTGGTTCGGATTCGTGCCTCAGCTTGGGCTGAGTTGGCTGAACTTGAGAAGGTTCGGAGCACGGGAAGTATTCGAACTTCGGCAGTGACGAAGCAGGTCTTCTGCAGCTTCGCCCCAAATCCCTTCCTTCGGCACCTGCCGGAAGGGACCACGGGCTCCACACTCCGATGCTCCTTTGGCTAACGATGGGCCTCTGCATGCTCCGTCGTGCCCAGCCTTAGCGCAACGAGTGCACGACCGTCCTTGGCATCTCCTAAAGATCCGATCTGACAAGGCGGGCCAGCAAATGCCGCACGGCCTATCCACTGCAAGCGCTGCAGATTGAAATCTGCGATGCATTTGTGCTGTGTGCTGGGCAGTCCAAACGGATCCACCGGTAGCTCCTGTCAAGCAAGCTGCTTATTGCCTGTCTCAACGGCCATGCGGCTATGGTTCCCCTTGGCTACTCGATTCGACGTCCAGCCCTGCAGCGAATGCTCGCTGTCCGTGTACTTGTAGGATGTTCGCCACTATTGCTCTGGAAACCGTTATCGGCCTCTGTGTCTGTCCTTCATCAACTGCAGCGCTCTCAGCATGATTTGCACAATGCAGCTTGATGATCTGGCCCCATGCGAGGCAATTGTGTTATTGCTCGACAGCACCCCGAGCAAAGGCAGACTCTCGGCAAACATGACTTCAGCATTGAATTTACCAAGTAGAAAACGGTCAACCAGTGATCGAACGATGAAGTCCAGAAATTCACAAAGCCCACGGCCCTTTTGGTGAAGTCATTCGGCTGCTTCTTCTGGGTTTGGTATTGGCTTTGGGAGCCTTTCGGTGACTGTTGATGCTTTCTGGGACCTTTGCGGGTCAGTCTTTGGTGCCTTTCGGTCAATCACCTCGTGCCCACGAAAGCGAAGCTGAGGCTATGTGACAAGCCTGTGATAAAGGAGTCCTCGCAGAGAAGTCAACATCTATTCCACTAGCTGTTTTTAGATTTGTGTTTTTGGTTATTTGAGGCCTTGTTGTCTGCAGCTGCACCAAGGCTCCAAATTTTAAAACCTCACTGCCAAGCTGTCGCCGAGTCTACACCGAAACCCTGAACCCCTCAGCTGTTCATGTCCCAATACCTCGTCAATCAACCCCAAACCTCGCCAAAACATAGTAAAACTATATAACCTCAGGGATTATCTTGCTCTTGGGCTTCCATGCTCGAATGGTTGAAGTCAAGTGCCCGGGAGCATGTGATGTGGCAACACGGAGCCGTGGCAAATGCGGCAATGCGATTTGGGTACGTTTGCAAACCGAATCGTAAACTCGTCGACATTGGTATCTGCATGTATCTGGGCGCAAACATTTGCCGGCCCTGACGCCAACCCCGATTCCAAGGCTGCACCGCTGCAGAAACACAAACAGTTTCCAGCCATACTTCGTTCAAGCCAAGCCGTCAGGCATGGGCTGACGGAGCAGAAATTGTCGCAAGGGCTGCTACAGGCGAACTGCCAAAGACGCCCTATCGGGATCCTGCAGCCTGCAGTGTCTGCCTGATGAAGCGAAACAAGCATTTCAATGATTCAGCTTCTGCACCTCACAAATTGAGACTCCAAAAATTCGCAGAAGCTGTTGCTCAATCGAAATGCTGCATCCGCTGCATGACAACAACTACTCTTGCTGGCACTTGCGAATTCTGTTGCTAGAACTTCATGACTAGTACAGATCCCATGTCCTTTCCAACTGTGCAGCAGTGCTGCAGCAACAGTGCAGCAACCTACTGCTGGCAGCCCGTCCTCCAGTGATGTGAGAGAAATAGGGCAACAACAATCGCTAGGAAGTAGAGCTTTCAGCCTGCCGCGCGTAAAATCTGAGTGCGAATGCTATTCTAGTCTGCTGGTCAAACACGTACCTGGCCGGGCACGGGTGCGGCTTAGGCTTCGGTTTCGGCCTCAGTTTTCTTTACGCGTGCACGAATACTAGCTAAGGTCGCACCGAGGCTGGGGCGGCCCTACAACCGTTGCCGAAGCTTTAGCAGCTGGTTTGGACGTTGCAGAAGACGACTGGCCAGGGCCTGTCAAGTAGCCCAAGGCCAGATATCACTGCACTTTTCGTACCTGCCCTCTGGTCTCTACTACAACCTCCAGCGTCACGAAACCCGATCTAGTTGAGCCCAGCCAAAAACAGATCCGGGCGGGACTGCGCCTGCATGGCCTGCACCCTGCGATCTTAGCTGTGCAGGTGCTGCCCGAGTCTTCACGACCTTGCAACAGGTCAGAAAGTATTGCTGTTGTGAATGTTTCTTAGTCCTTGAGATGCGCGCACTAGCCGCACCGCTTGGGTAGGCCGGGCCAGTGGGCACTTGCGACTCCGCCTGCCCAAAATCCTAATGAATCACCACCCAGAAACGCCACAGTCATGTTAGAATCAGGGGGGCACCCGAACTTGTTCAGCACCCAAGCCATCTCCATCGCTGTATACCATGAAAGAAACCTGCGTGAGACAGGCCATGCTCGTGCAGTCGGAGCCCGGTGTGGCAATGGATTTTTAGCGGTGCTGCAAGTAGGGCAATGGCACGTGCATTCTCCGTGAGCTCTTCCCGCCCATCAACATCTGAAATATGTACCTGTAGTGCAAGCTTAAGCTTTCCGCAACAAATAGCAACTTTCACCCACCGCCCTCCGATCTGCGCCGAGACAGTGGCATAGATACGACCACCATGCTTTGCCTTGGCCACGCCACACATATGTATGTATATAAATAGGTGCTAACCCCCCCCATGAACTACCGCGAGGTGCCGCGATACCGCCACCAATCCTCCTACATTTAAGCTTCTGGTGTATGATTCAGTTTTGAAGTTCCGAAGGGAGAGCATATGTATGACGGCAGCCGCCTTCACTCTCAATTCCTTGCGACCCTTTACGCAGATACTCCGAGAGATGATTAACGATGAAAGTTTCTGTCTGAATACCCGAAGATCAATATGGGCCCGAGTATTAACTCCCAAGATAGCCTTCACTGTTGTCTCAGATCAGAGCCCCAGCAATACGTATGAATGAGCGTGAGCATTGATTGACTCCTATTCCTAAACAACAGTATCCCAATGACTAACCCTGTCATTAGCCCTTACATTGGTCCCAATGGTGACAGTAGTACTCTGTTTCACGTTCATTCGAAAAGGTGCCTTATAGATCAACGTTTTAGTTCGTATGGATTAACATGCTATGCCGTATGAACCCATTATACATCCCCATATTACTGCCCATATCGACCTGCAGGTTAACACAAAAATATAAAATATACATCAGCCTGATTGGCCCCCCGATAGCAAGGATATTGCAGTCTCCTTGACAGGCCCAGGAGTGGATCCTTACCGGCAAACTTAACATTGATCTTAAGATCACCTATAAGCTGTTCGCATTGGTAGCCTTCGTATTGTACCGGATACTTCCCTCAACAGCAACCTGCCTTAGGAGAAACCCAGACCATTGGCTTCACCAACATGCTCATTAATCCAGATGTAGCTGTGGTATCCCTGGCATGAGCATTCTAGACCCCGAAGTTTAAAGTCATGGCATCCCCAATACGAGCTCCTGTTATATTCATACAAGTAAGCTAAATACTGCCCAAACATTTAGTTCAACAGTAAACGTATTCATGCTAATATTAAACTACACAAAACGAACTCTCCTAAGAACCACGATTCTTGCTGTCTTCGCTCTGGCGTTGTCCAAATGATGGCCTTTGGATTTTGTGTGCTTATAAAACCATTTGTTTGTTTACATCAACATTTATATTGTATTGGCCCACCCTTCTCACTGTACTATATGATCATGTCGGACTTGCTGCCGGACTTGCCCGTATGCGTGTATGGACATTTATGTGTATGCACATACAAACTCTAAGGTTAAACGTGTACTAGATACCAACATAATGACGAGGATCGCTAACTGACTCCTGATTCCAAACAACATCAACCCCAACCCTATCCTTGTCATTCGCAGTTATGTCAATGGTGACCGTGCAGCCCAAGGTCATCTATAGTAACGTTTGTACCACCCATAACCTAATCCCAATGTTGCTATCTGAATTTGCAACCATAGTCAGCTGGAAGAAATCGTAGTGGTAGCTGTGTGAACCCTGAAATCCAGGGTCTTGGTTTGTGTTAAACTTGCAATACTAGCTATCTATTGACCCCAACACTGATCCGAATACTATCCTGGTTGCTACCCAGTCTATTGTATAGTGCTAACGCTAAGCGGGATCGAATCGCAATAGTGATGACACTGGAACCTTATTGGCAACACTAATTCGCAACGCGCACAAACAACAAATGCACGCTCTTTGCTACGAAAAACGGGAAACACATCAAAAAAACTTTTTTGAATCAAAAAAAAACTTTTTAGCCAATCAAAAAAAACTTTCTCTACCAGTTTACAGGCAAGCCTAGGAGAATCCGGAGATTTCGTCCCCATGAAAAAAAAAGCTTTCAGTACTAGTCGTAGTCGTAGTAGTAGTAGTAGGCGTCGTCGTAGTACTACTAGTAGTAGTAATAGTAGTAATAGTAGTAGTAGTAGTAATAATAATAATAGTACTGGTGGTAGTAGTAGTCGTAGTAGTAGTCGTAGTACTAGTACTAGTACTAGTAGTAGTAGTAGTAGTAGTAGTAGTAGTAGTAGAGGTAGTAGTACTATTTGTGCTAATAGTGATAAAAGTAGAATTNTAGTACTAGGAGTACTAGTAGCACTAGCACTAGCTGTAGTAGTAGTAGCAGTAGTAGTAGCAGAAGTGGTAATGGTCCTCGTAGACACGGCCATGGGTGCATCCTCAGAGAGGAGAGAGGGAGAGAGAGAGAGAGACAGAGAGAGAGAAGCGTGCCCATCTGCGAAGACGCAGCAACGGACTTCCTTCTTTCCTTCCTTCCTTTTTCCTTCCTTCCTTCCTTCCTTCCTCCCTCTCCTCGCCTTCCTTCCCTCCTTCCTTCCTCCCTCTCTCTTCTCGCCTTCCTTCTTTCCTTCCTTCCTTCCTGCCGTCCTTTCGTCCATACTCCCTTCTTTTCTTGTGTGACAAAGGGAAAGTTTTTTTTTGATTGGAAAAAAGTTTTTTTTTGATGCAAAAAAGTTTTTTTTGATGCGCATCCCACGAAAAACTTGGTCTTGGAGTGAAATACCAAGTTTTCCTAGGAAAAAATGGTTTTCGAGTGGAAAACCAACTATCTCCTAAGAAAAAAATGGTTTACCAAAAAAACAATCTTTTGGGAAACTATGCGGCCAAAGTCCAACATGATGGTCTTTTTTTTGTTGTTTTCCCGAGAAAAAGGTTGGTTTTCCCACCCAAAACCATCTTTTCCCTAGAAAAAAATGGTTTTGGGCAGGAAAACCAACTTTTTCCTTTTTGGCATGGAAAACCAACTCTGAGAAAGATGGAAAAAGTTGGTTTTCCTGCCCAAAACCATTTTTTTCTAGGGAAAAGATGGTTTTGGGTAGGAAAACCAACTTTTTCCTGGGAAAAACCAAAAAAACATCATTTTGGACTTTGCCGCATAGTTTCCCAAAACGTGTTTTTTTTTGTTTTGGTTTTTTTGGTTTCCCCTAAGGAAGAATTGGTTTTCCTGCCCAAAACCATCCTTTTCCTAGGAAAAAGTTGGTTTTTCACGCCAAAACCATCTTTTGCCTAAAAAATGGTTGGTTTTCCTGTCCAAAACCATCTTTTTCCTAGGGAAAACCAAAAAACAATTTTTTGGAGTCTGGCCACGTAGTGTCTCAAAAAATGTTTTTGTTTTTTTTTTGTTTTTTTGGTTTTCCCTAGAAAAAGTTCGTTTTGGATTGGGAGGACACGGTGTTGCCGTTGACTACGCGCTCACGTCGAACCTGAATGAGTTGACTCACACGTTCTGTTGAAATGTGAGGTTGATTTCAGTAGTCCTTGAGAGATACAGGATCCGGACCTCACGTCGAAGACAGGGTCTAGGTTTTTTTTGGGTATTTTTTTATGGTTTTTTTTGGTATTTTTTATGGTTTTCTGGCCTTCGATTGCAAAAAACCTGTAAGAATCACAAGGATAGGCCTAACTTAGGGTTTTTTTTGGTATTTTTTTATGGTTTTCTGGGCCTCGATGTACGGCACCTGTACGCGTCGCAAGGATGGGCCATATGTGTTCATATATCTTAAACACGCGCCCGCAGTCGGCGATAACCTTTCGCCATATATCTTAAAACACGCCCCCTCTTTTGGTGATAACGGCTCATCATATATCTTAAACACGCCCCCTCATTCGGCGATTCCGCTTCGCCAGATATCTTTAACACGAGCGCGCATTCGGCGATCACGGTTCACCATATATCTTAAACATGCCCCCTCTTTTGGTGCTAACGGCTCATCATATATCTTAAACACGCACCCTGATTCGGCGATTCCGGTTCATCATATATCTTAAACACGCCCCCTCTTTTGGCGGTTCCGGTTCACCAGNGATTCGGCGATTCCGGTTCATCATATATCTTAAACACGCCCCCTCTTTTGGCGGTTCCGGTTCACCAGATATCTTTAACACGCCCCCTCTTTTGCCGATTTCGATTCATCATATATCTCGGTACCCCATATATCTAAACACTTGGTGGATCCGGGTCATCCTACATCTTGAACACGCTCCCCTCAGTTGGCGATAACGGCTCATCCTATATCTTAAACACGCCTGCCTCATTTGGTATCTTGAACCATATCTCTGAAGAACGCCCAGATTTGGTGGTTCCGGTTCACCATATATCTAAAGCACGCCCCCTTATTTGGTAATTCCGGGTCATCCTGTATCTTGAACGTGCCCCTCTCGATTGGCGATAACGGTTCAACATAANCGGTTCACCATATATCTAAAGCACGCCCCCTTATTTGGTAATTCCGGGTCATCCTGTATCTTGAACGTGCCCCTCTCGATTGGCGATAACGGTTCAACATAAATGTTAAACACGCCCCCAACATTTGGCGATAACGGTTCATGATATGTGTTAAACACCCCCCCCCTCATTGGCGATTCCGGATAAACATATATCATATATATCTGAGGCACACCCCCTTATTTGGTAATTTCGGTTCACCATATACGTCTTTCACAACCCCTCATTCGGCGAAAACAGTTCACCATATATCTTAGCTTGCGCGGCC
>BGNK01004800.1:0-27883 GCA_003297005.1 Symbiodinium sp. clade A Y106 | reverse complement strand
GCCCGACTGATTGACGGCTCGGTTGGTAGACGTACTGACTGGCTGACTGACTCACCGCTGCCGCTGGACGACCGACTGACTGACTGACTGACTGACTGACTCACCGCTGCCCGCTGACCGACTGACTGACTGACTGACTGGCCGCTCGGTTGGCTGACCGACTGACTGACCGCTCGGTTGGCTCTCCGACTGACTGACTCGCGCGTCTGCCGAACGGAAAACCATAAAACATACCAAAAAAACCATAAAAAATACCCAAAAAGAACCCCCACCCACTACTTCGACTGCGCTGAAAGCGCACACGCTTTCCCGGCAGAACCGGCTCGCCGAGTGTAGGCAAAAAAAATGTTCTTGCCTTTTCCTAGTGCTGTCGTCCTTTAAGGGTTGTAGCCTCGATGTTACAGCTTTCAAGGAAACGAACACTGTCTGACTTTGGAAGGTACTGGTCATAAGTGTCCTCCGCAGCAGTCGGTCCTGGATCCTGAGCATTCTCCCCGTCCGGCGATTCAAACGGATGCTCATCGAGAGGTAGCGGTGACCTGAATGGAGCTGTTTCCGCTCCGTCCTCATCGTCATGAGGGTCCTCCACGTTGGGTGGGGGTGCTGATCGCGTCGTGGGTGTTGATGCTCGCCGAGGATGATTCGAAGTCGGGTCTGTCCGGGTTGACCGCGATGATTGGCTCTTCAACCTGGCATTTTCTGACTCCAGCGCCCTTTGACCATGTCTTCTGCTAACCGCTTGATTGAACGATGTATCGTCGTTCCATGGAGTCGCCTGTGGATAGTGACCAACAGCTTCAGGGCCAAGGTCCTCATGCGGAACAAAAGGCTCTCGCAAATCAAACGACCAGTAAACATGAGCTTTAGATTTCAGGCACCTGACACGTGCAAACATCTGAGTGGAATCCCCTGTGTACTGGCACATCACCGTAGACAGATAACGCGACTCAAAAGGAGGTGGAGGCTGAATACCTGCAGTTGTGCACAGTCTGACCAAAGCAAGCATGTTACGCTCGATGTCCTGCTCAGCTACGACGTTCAGGATGACACGATTTTGCCAGCTTTTGAGCTTGACACTGACTGCACCACCCACCACTTTAGATAGCAACAACTCTGTATGCAGGTCCTGTGGGAGTGCACTCGATACCTGAAGAAGTAGGAGGAGGTGGCGGAGGTGGCGGAGGCAGACGAAGCTGACTCGAGCTGGCTGCTGCAGGAAACGATACCTGTTCAGTTTGGCGAAAAGTCGCCATGGATACGGCTTGGTCTGCCATATCATACAACACTGAAACATCTGACGTATCCTCTGCAGAACTGGCTTCGACCTGCATACCATTGTCACAAGGCTCCACAGCTCCCAACATGTTCTGCCGCCTCCGCTTCTCCTGAAGAGCTTTGCCCACTGACCCTCTGGGGGTGCGAGTCTGCTTCTTAGTAGTAGCCGACTGACCAACTGACACATCGCTATCTTCAGATGGTGCTTCGGATGTACTCTCACGAGAACAAGACGAGTCCCTCGAAACTTTTGACACATCGGGACCTCTGGTTGACAGTCCTGAGACTTGCGGTCCTGGCACATCACGTCCTGAACTTCTCTCTGCAGTATCCTGCATAGATGCCGAAATGTCAATTCCCTGGCACCCAAAACTCGGCAAAGGAATCGCCGATGGAGACGGTGCATTCACTTCACACGGATCAACGCTCTGGGTCACGCTCCTTCATGAGCACCATGCGACTACTCGAGTCACCGGAGGACCTTTTGGTCACGAAAGCCCATCTCCTGTCAAAATCGGGGCACCATTCCACTGCTGGCTCCATAGGAGCGATTGGGCCTATCACCTGAAAAGAAAGCTGGCCACCATCAAGTGCGGTACGCTCCATCAGTCTGTCCCGAAGGAGTACGACTTGTTATGGTACCATAATGGGCCGCACATCGTGCCCTGGCAGTTCGCATGAGCGAGTGTTGCCGGCGGCGACAAGGCGCACGGAGTATAGGTTGACACCACCACTCACACTTTCTGGGGAAGATCTTGTAGAGGCTGAGTATACCTGAATGCCCTGACAGTACAAGTTCCAGGTAACACATTGGCATCAACACTCATGCAACCCTTGTCCCTCGGCTTGCCAGGTTTGTGGTTTGGCCTGGTTGCCATTTCCATAAGCAGGTACAGTACATCACTGAGCGTCCTCAGTAGACCAGCTTGGTTAGCAGAGGAGTTTATATGGGTGCCTCTGCCCCCTGGTTTGCAATCAGAAGTGTTTACCAGTGCCCTTAGCTTAGAATCAGGGTGTACACACACACACAACCGTGCAAACAGACACACGCACTTACAAACCGAGAGAGAGGAGAGGGAGAGAGAGAGAGAGAGAGATGGAGATGGAGATGAGATGGAGATGGAGAGAGCGAGAACGAGAGAGAGAGAGAGAGATAGAGATGGAGATGGAGATGGAGAGAGCGAGAACGAGAGAGAGAGAGAGAGAGATAGAGATAGAGAGAGAGAGAGAGAGCGAGAGAGAGAGAGGGAGGGGGAGGGAGGGAGGGAGAGATACTGTAGATGGACAGATAGATATCTTATGCGTGTTTTTATTCACAACACTCGTTCCTCTCAATCTTTGCCTCAACTCGTAAGTAGTGCTCAAGTGCAATGTCATGTGGTGACGCAACTCTCGCGATTGACAAGATATGCCTCGCTGTGAGATATTAACCCTTCCCTGTTTCGAATCGGAGCTGGATGCCCCAGGGCTTTGTGAGGTGAGGTCCGTGGTTTTGCGATTTGGTGGTTTTGGACTCTGCCTACCTGTTGCTTTTGCAAACTCAGAGCGTTCATCGCAGAATTTTTCTGCGGCGACCGTTTATGACTGGGGTTGTGGCCGAATCTGAAAGGCCCGGAACTGAAATTACACAAAACCTGATGACCCTCACGAGGTCACGAGGCCGCGCAGGCCGCCACTTGAGCTCACTTGGGCAAAGCGGGCATTTCGTGCCCGCTTTTTTGTTGCCGCGTTGCCCTGCCAGTCCCTGCCTCTTGTTTCCATTAACTTTGGGTTGGGCTGTCCAGTGCACCGGTGAGGACTTGGGTGATGCTGGAGTTCATCGAGGCGGTGATTCAAAACGGCCTAGAGAGGCCTGTGTTTCAATGTCTGCGTCTTAGTCAGACGTGACTAGAAACCAAACAGAGATCTACCTTCCTAGATCAAACAGTCTAGCAGCAGGTGCGTGGCAAAATCGAGGTACTTCTCCTCACTACGTACTGACATAATCAGCATGATTGCACCACCTGACTGAAAACCCTTCCGTCCGTGTAGTTCTTATCATTTCCTGCCTCAACGTTGCAAAGGCGCCAGGATCAGAAACCAAAAACAAGCCTTTCTGGAATCCCTGTCTCGTATCCATCGTGCCCATCTTGTCAACGGTCCAGCGGGTGCCATATAGTCTCAGTCATTCACACAGCTGCTCAAACCTGCTCTCATGGCTTAGCTTTGACACCATGCACAACTCTAACTCTCTGTAGAGCCAACGCAGGCCAAATAGTGCCACATGCCTTGTTGCTGCGAGGTATACAGTACACACAGACCGAGCCGCTGAGCAAAGTGCCAACAACACAACGCAACTTTCCGAGCCGGTAGGTCTATTTGACTTCGTGTGCAACTCACGTGCACTGCGAGCTTGCCTAACAGGACATGACCGGTTTCTTCAGAAACGAGTCACAGCGCGCTGAAGGCACTTCTCTGATCCATTCTGCAGCTGTACATGCAGGGTAAACGGCATAGCGCTGCAACGCGCTGCTCAGAGAAGCAGGGATAACGCCGCCTCCTTGGCCATGCAACTTATGCAAGCAGTGTTTTCGCGATGTGCTGTGTGCAGCCGTAATCCGAGGCACCTGGCTGCATGTCAAGCGGAGAGTGTCTGGCCTTATAGCTTGGTCGAGGACCGCGCAAATACAAGAAAACTTCGTGCAAGCGTGCCATGCGCTTCTCTCCTTAGCCTTGCGCCGGAGCCCTGAAAAGGTTGAAAACCCTGTCCGCGCCTGGGCTGAGGTCGCACATGCAAGCGATACAGTAATTAGGCCATGCCACGGACGCGAGTTCAGACTACCAGCCGACTCCTGAGCGTCTGTCGGATTCCTTGAAGGCCCTCCTTCACAGCATGCACAAAGACACAAAGTACAAGCTGAGTCAGGTGGTGTACGCATGCCGCATAGCCACCAGTCCTGCACCGCCAGGTCCGTTTCCAGGCTGCTCACCTCCTGGTGAGGAGCGTCAACTCAGCTCGATGCCAGGACGTTTCCGGCTGCGCGACCGCATCCTTGTAGTGGACCTTGCTGAGCCATCATCAGCTGCTGGCCCAAACCGGCCTGCCAAAGCGGCGCAGCATAGCGGCATATGCGGCATGCGCCACGAGGCTGTGCGTGGCTGTCCTGCCCTTGGCCCTGGCCCTGCATCAACCTTGCAGGCTGCTTAAGGCTGCTTGAGTTTCCTTCCTGGCAGCCCAAAAAGCCCCAAGATGCCCCAAGGCTGCAACTCCACACTCGTCTTGAACATTCTGTAACCCACTCTTGTCCTCAGTGACACAAGCAGACCGGCACAAGTGCATCCAGGCTGTGGAATCCTTGCTTGGTCTTCAGGGCTCAGGGCCAAACGCAACACAATCCAAAAGGACACCAAGAAGCATGGCCACCTCCATAGGCTGTGCATCATGCTTTCGAGGTATTCGGGATTCGCTCTTATCCGTGCAGAGCGGGGTAAGCGCAGCGCGTTCTGGACTACCTCACACTGTTTGTCCGAGTGGTCTGAAAAAGGGTGAAAGCTGCTGCTGAGGGAACTGAGGCACAAGGCCCATGCGCTGCTACACAGATTTCGTGGGATGTCTACCTGCGCTCAGAGATATCTCAGAGCCGCCTTCCGCTTGCTTCGTGCTACAGGTGGTCCGCCATGGCCTTTGTGTCGGCTGGAACGATGTACTTGGCGGTACCGTTCACAGCCGCATCGTCCAAATAGATGGTGGTGTTCTTCCGTAGAGTCGCTTCGAACTTGCGCAGCAGCAAGGACATGTGAGAGCAGCACTTGAAAACAGTTCATCGTGGACAGCAGCGGACGCGTGACGCAGATCTAAGCGCATTGCTGGCTTGGGGCAGTCGCTGGAAAACATGTTGCCCGCTCCAGGGTATGGTTCTGCAAGGAGATTGATGACATTCAGTATGTCGAAGAACCTTCATAATCTCCGTAATGAAGATTGCTGCTGGCACACACATACAAGCACTCGTGCGGCTCAGAATCTTAGGCAGCGACAATGAGATGAAGGCTAAGAGAAGAAAAGGAACGATGCACGTGCTCATGCACCTCAAAGACGGTGCGACTGCACAGGAAGGAGGTGGGCAAACTTATCTTTATTAAGTCCAAAGACTGGTCAGATCTTGATGCCATCGCAGCAGCTGCCGCCAGAGCAAAGACCTGGCATGGGATAACCACTGAGAGATGACCTGACTTGTTCCGTCTTGGCCCAAGCTCTGTGTTTGCCCCTTTCGGCGAAGGTCCGGCAGAGAAAAGGGTGTGCATCTCGCTTGGCACCAAACCCAACACAACTTGCACAACGTCTCGGCAACAGGACGAGCTTGCTTGCAACTGCTTCCAGTCTTGTCGCCCTGAGGAAAAAAACAGGTTCCTTGGTTGAATATGCTCCAAATAGTTCGAGCATGAACAACATTTCAAAACTGTAATTTCTTAGGCTGGAGATGTCAGGATCATCTCTTGGCGTAGCCTATAAATAAGGCTAGCCTGTATGTCCAGAGATAGACACAAACAGTCAATCTCACGAACACGCATGCAATTGAGCGACTTTCTACTTCCGTGTCGTCGCGAAGAATACAGTACAGTAGCAGAGAGTGGAGAACATGGTTCTTGCAGTCGGGTCCACTTGGACGCTAGACGAGAGGAGCTAGAGGCTAGAGCCTCAGTCTCGTTTCAGTCCTGAGCCTGAGCTTCGTAGGATCTTTCAGAGGTCGCCGGGCGGCGCCCCGCCCGCATGCTCTGAGCACCCGAGGCGTGGGCATAATTGATGCCAGCATTAAAGGCTCCAGCTGTCAGCGACATGATTAGCACAAGCATATAACCAACCTGAGCAAGGTTCAAGCATGTCCAAGCTCTACCTCTACTGCAGATGGATGCAGGTGGCGGCTGAGCTCCGTTCCACAATCAAATACAAAGCTTTCTTGTACCTGAACATGTTTTAGGTGTTTCAGACTTTGCTGCAAGCTATGTTGAGCTCCAAGAACGAAATCATTGCCTTAACAGCTCCGGCGGTGGAGGTGCAGGGCCTGGGCCTCTCCAAGTGCAACAAGAGTATGCTGGTGAGGCGTCCGATCGGCCGAATGATGGAATGCTGAAAGCAAACGGCTGTTGTTTCACACCCCAGTTTTTCCGGGTCGGGTGAGACGTGGAGTTCGTCAAGTCTTCTGAGGTGCTGGAAGGGACCGATAGCCCCCAGCAACAAGGACTGGCTGGACGTCAGGTAGAAGTTCAGGTGCGCCGGGCAGCAGCTGATCTGTGTGGTCCGTGTACTCTTCTAATCCTTCAAGCGGTCGTATAAGCTCGAATTTAGCCACCAGCAGGACTGGCTTGCGGTGGGGTTCCGGGTCGAAAGGCTGAACTTTGGTGACGTGATAGCCTAGCTCGCGAAGGTGCTCTGCATCAGCCCGGAAAGCCGAAGCGTCAACAGATACATAGACGATGACACGAGCAGCTGTTGATCGCAGCCAGCTGTGAAAATAACTGGGCGTGCCCCGACCCTTCTTGCGATTCCTCGGTTGGCAAACAAGAATCACATCGGGAGGAGGAAGCGTCGGAGCTGATTCTGTTCCTGCTTGTGTGAGTCTTGTGTCGCCATCATGTAGCACCACGTCCATCGCCGACGCGGCCGAGGCTGTGTTGCTGTGCCGATCTTGCTGCGGGTTCCCAAGGCTATGTTCCGGCTGTGCCCGGGCCCAGGCGCCGTCAATCTCCATCTCGATCTCGATGTCGGAGTCTCCATCTTCTACATCCCACTCATCATTTTCACCCTCGTCTTCGGAGGCACCAAAGGCTTCTGCCACTTTGGCTCTCGTTTCGTCCATATCGTCCCTATCTGCGTCCTCTTCACCGTCGGTGCTGCCACCACTCTCCTGCCCTGGACGAGCCTTGCGTATAGACCTTTCATATCGCCAGAAATTTTTCGACTTCACTCTATATGAGCTGGCCTTCGCGACAAGGTACGGATCCACAGCATCTTCATCCCCTTCTTCTACTCCCGCTGTCTCTCCGACAAGCGCTTTATAAGCTCGTGTCAGCGCCTGGAACCGCTCGGAAGCGTCAGCATCGTTTGGGTTTTTGTCAGGGTGGTATTTCAAAGCTAGCCTTCTGTACAGTCGCTTTAAGCGGGTTTCCATTTCAGGAGGAACTTCGCGAACCTGCGGCGTGTCCTCCGAATCGTTGCGACTCACGGGGACAGGCAAGGTTGTCAGCACGGGGCGAAAGTCGCGGACGAAGGCTGGTAATAGAAGCTGCAGTTCTTGATGTGCCAGCGCATCTTTCCGCAACAGAGGAGCATTGAAAGGGGAAGCCGTGAGTCTTTGCACTTGCCGTCGGCGGCTTTCACCCGGAACGAAACAAGTAAGTGCATATTCCCGTGCCTTGTCCTGCTCTTTCCCGGTGCCCAGCAACAGCCGCTGTTGCTGTGACTGTGAGATGTGGAAGGAAAGCTGCTTCAGGGTGAAAGGACTCCTGAGATTGCACAGAACTGTCGTGGTGTTGGAAACATTGTTTGCCGCCAGATTCCTTTTGAGCTCTCCAACTTCTGCTGCTGATGTACCAATGGCAACAACATGATCGCAAAGCTGCCCGAGAGCCAAACTTAGCTCACCCCCACTGCAGAAACAGTGCCACAATGTGTCTGTCTCGGTTAAGCCACACATCGCAATCACAGTCTCGCATAACTCTGTTAGCAGACCTCCATGTGCTGCCAGACGGGAGCCAGCGCCAATTTCCAGAAGAAAACGGCGTACGTCACCACCAAGGTTAACCTCGAAGGATTGTCGCACGTATCTTCTGCCATACAGCAGCACTTCTCTTCGCCCGCCCATCGCAGCACGTCGAGATCGCGCTACGTTTGCCACGATGCCAACCAGGCTGCGAGGAGCGGCTTCGACAAGGGCATCTGCCAAAGGCTGCAACACTCCCGCCACATCCTCAACCTCATTCCCAAGAACAATATTCAAAAGCACTTCGGTCCGCCGAGCGCTGTCCGTTCGAGGGGGTCCACGTGCGGTGAAGACCATAACACTTCTAAACGCCCCCCAGCTCCTCAGCTCATTGTATATGCTATACCTCGATTTTTTGGCTTGCCGAAAGCTCATAAAGACGTCGGAGAAAATGCTCAAGACGCGGACCGCTGCGCGGGGTGGCAGGATGCAGCCGTGCAGTCCCTCGCCTTGCGGTCGAGCTTCTGGAGCAAATCCAGACGGTGCAATGAAGACATCGCCATCGCTTTCGTGAAACATCAGCTCCATCCGATACGCGTAATGCTGCTGAGGTGTCGACGGTCGCATTCGTGCCAAATGTCCCATTGGGATCTTACCCTGTCCAAGTGCTTTCTGGATCCATCGCGTTTTTTCTATCAGCTGACGCTCATACCGAAGGTCTAGGAAATCGCAGCCGCCACAAGAATCGTAATGTGGACAGAGTGGACGGATCTCATAGCGACTGCGACGAACCTTTTGTACCTTCGGGTTGACATACACATCAAGATCGCCCTTCGGGTACTTCTTCTCTACCACCTTGCCGAACTCGACAGTCACGACCTCGCCTGGTAGACCACGCGGAACGAGGAACTCCTTTGTTAGAACCGAGTTCTTCCGTGTGTACCAGCGGAATCTGATGATGCCCGCGCCATCTTTCTGACAAATCCCGATGATCATTACATCCTGAGGCCAATCTGTGCGTGGAGGTCGATTGCGGAGTGGCACGGCATCCCGGATCCTGTCCGGCGCTCGATGACTGCTGAGAAAAGGTGCAGGACCTCGATGCCGCTCCCACGAGAACCCTCTTCGCTGCATACATCTCCGCCACAATGGAGGCACATAACTTCGTGGGAGAGGAAGTCGCATCTCCACTCATGCCGAAAGGTAGGCATTGCACCGGTACCGCACCTAGATCTGTGTAGAGAGGGGAGGCTTAAAACTGGAGTATCAAAGGCACTGGGCAAGATCCGAAACTCCAACGTTGTAATTAGGACTGACGGCGAAGCTGCTGGGCCTGAGCAGACATTGTTGGCAGGGTTCGGGACGACGGAAACTTCACTGTGCACTGTGTCAGTTTCCTTAAGCAGGGATGGGCAAAAGACAATTGAAATGTAATGTAGCTGCACCCAGAACCTGCCGAACTCCCGCCTGGACCAAGGCCGCCTGCTAGAGGAATCATGGCGACCTCGACTCAGAGGAGTGTTCACTGTAGCATCAGAGTTCCACAGTATGCTACCAGTTCCAGGCTTCGATCCCGTGGGGAGGTAAACCTCAACTGGAATCTGAACACATCTTGCTCATCCTTCCACCTCCACGTGCGAGGCTACTTGATCACAGGACGCAGATCACATGCTTCAGCCGAGCAACTGAATTCAAACCGGTCCCACTTTGAACTTGGAGTCAGTGACAGTCACGTTGGCAGCCCATCAGCTATAAACTGAGCCACGCTGCAACCTCCAGGCACGAGGCTCGTCAGAATTGAAAAGTAGACCAGCAAGTCAAACATTGATTGAAGCACATGGACGAGCTGACAGCTTTTTGGTGCGAGTCGGCTTATGCGTGTCGTCTCACTATCTTGCTAGGCTGGAGCTTGCAGCTCATGACAGGAGTCTTCACAGCTGCATTTAAAGAGGAGCACCATCAACCACGGGTGGCATCCCAGTGCTTCTCGTTTTCGCAATGAGAGCTGGCAGAGCGTTACCGAGCTCAAAACATCCAAAATTGCCGCAGCGGCAAAACAAATATGCCCATTTAAAGTTTCTCCCATGACACCCGGCTGACCTGGCGACAAGCAGCTGCACCTTTCCGCTTTGCACAGGGGCCGGTCATGAGTTTCGGACTGTACCCTTGTCGTCCAGTGACACGCAGACGACAAAGTGCGATCCGGGAGTGGCCTTGCGTGAAGGCAAGAATATGCCTGACCGTCTTTTCCTCGACAACGCAGTACCGGTATGCATCAGTGACGTGAGACATTCTCCCATGAAACCTTTCGGTTTCGCATCATCTCGTCCCCGTGTGCTGGCCCACCTCCTCGGTCTCTGTTTTCCCGATCTGCCAGCTCCTTGGCAGAACAAGAATGACAAATGACTGCTGGAGGTCATTGAATCGGCTGGGTTCTTCACCGATTTTGCCCGGAGTCATCAGGCCCACAGACCTCTACAACTGCGTGGGTCAGGGTATGCTGCATGTGTCAAAGCCAAGGCTCAAATCCCGCACACCCGGTCCCTATATCAACTGCCGCAAGCGTTGCCGTCACTAAGAACACGGCAGTGTACTTGTCCTCTGCGCCCGCCTGTATACATCAAAGACTTGCACCAATCCTCAGCCTAACTCGCCTTGCATCTTCATTCCGAAGCTGATGGCAGGCCTCATCGATGCTGGGATAGATAACGCGGTCCCAACCTTGAATCACAAACAACTACTACGTGCACGCTGCTGCATGCCTGCCCGGTCTACAAACATGCAGGATTACAACAACAAACAAAGTCCTGCTCAAGAACCAGTTAGTGCCACGAAGAGTGCAAAAGGCAACCCCTGAGACGATGTCTACCATTTTCCAGCAGTTGGAAGCAGTCCCAACCTAAGTAAGCCACTGGACGCCAGGCAGCAGGAACACAAACAAATGCGAACAGACATGGCGGAAGAACTGCTCCAATTCGGCGCACGTTCCAAGGTCATGGCCATCGTCACCAATTTCCATGGGAAATACGAACAAACCATCTTCCCACCTGACTTTGCTCTGGTCACACGCTGTGAGCTATGAATTTCTTGTAGCATCGGTGTGCGACTACGAAGCAAATTCTGTCCGGCCCTGCTCGTGAGAACCTGGACCTGCCATGCCTGTACGCAAAAGTACCCCTGCACCTCTCGGCAGGGTTCCATCGACTGCACACCCAGTGTAAGGGGTCCGTGTCCCTGAGTACTGACGGTGGCATTGACGGGAGCCAGCCGTCTCGGTGCAAATCGAAGAGCGCAAACCCGTGGGTGGGAAGCTACAAGCAGTCTTTCTTTCACCAGAGCTCGGGGCTCTGAGGGGTGTTAGAGTGATTGCAGGGCTTGCCACATCTTTGGTGCTCTTTACTTCTCAGCCAAGCCGGGATGCCTAAAGATTTACGGATTTCGCAGGAAGGGATTGGGACCGGGGAAGTTGCATCGCCGCGTGTTCTTCTTCAAACCTGGGACCCCAATGCACATGCTTCCTTGCATGACGCTGGGCAACTGGGAAAATTGCATCTGCGGTTTTGCGCACGATTGCCACTTCAGGTCCAGTTACCTTATTATTGCCAATTGCTGAAGTCTTATTTCATGTTGAGCTCTGAACCTCGGCCGTTGAGAAACTGAGGCTTGCTCTCCATGGCGTCAGGCATAAAGCTGTTCCAGCCTTTGCAGTTCTACGACAGGGGCTGCATGGCAGTACCGCTTAGCCGTCTGCTTGTTATCTGAGTAGCTTCCGGCGATCGAGAGCCTGAACGGCGGCTTCTTGCCCGATGGCCACACCCTGGCACTCGAGCTGCTGCATCGTTGTGACTGGACACAATCGTCGGCTGGCCCTGGCTGCGGAATTCCCTTGACGTTGTCGTATGTCTCCTGGAATCAAGAACGGCTTCATAGCAGTACCCTATGACATTTGATGCGACCAATACACACCCAGCCTTGTCTTTGCCGTTTGTGTAGGCAGTCTGCATTTCATCCAGCCCGTTGGAAGCCTGGAAGACAGCAGCAACAGCAGCAAATACCATGCAGTCCAAAGGCCTGCAGCAGTCTGCAACGCACTTCTTGCCTGCCTGTTCCTTGCTCGCCCTTGCGCATGCCTCGGGATCACGAACAGGTTGTGGAACTCGTCTGGTATTGACGTCATACCACGGCCGCCGACTTTGGACAAGCCCCGCCAAGTCCTGCGAGGAAGCTTTCTTCAATTTCATAACCCTTGCGCCCAAAAAACTGCCGAGCCACTCTGGAGGAGATCGCAACCCCAGCAGGCCTTAGCTCGCAAATCCTTTTGCCAACACACTCGGCGTAGCAACGGCCGTGCAACTTGTCAACATCACCCAGCTTCGCAGGGCTTATAAAGCAGGGGCCCTCCATCTGCTGGAAACGGTTATCTGACGTGACTGGAGTAGCATCCACATGCCACATCTGAGCTCATGGCTGTTAATTTCTTCTGCGAGTTCAGTGAACTCCGGCCGCTCCACCTCGGCTGGGCCACTCTTCACTCAGACTGGACATGACTGGACAGGCTAGCGACGTAGCAGCACTAAGAGAAACTTGGGAAGGCGACATAAGGTCCCATGGCTGCCATCATCTTGTACACTCCGGCCTTGTGAAGCTACGGCAGTCGGCAGCGACCTTCTCACGACTGTGGTGAGCCGGAGGCGCGTGAGCCCTCGAAACCATACTTCGGCAGCACGAGACTTTGCACCTGACGCGGGCAAAAAACCCAAGGAATGGTTCATTGAGCCATGTGAGAAAAACTGCTGCCTCCAACATGAGTTCTTGTCTTCTGCGGGCCTGAAGGACGTCTAAACAAGAGCGCGATGGCAAGTGAGCGCATGGATCTGAAGCACCGCACTAGACTCAGGGTTTGGCGAGCTCTCCGGGGCCATCAGAATTTCGCTCCACCTCCTTCAGCCTTGCCTGCACATAGAATGAGATTTCTCCGGGCGGGAGCACATGTTCGGTAGTCCAATGCATCGCCGCCGGTGCATGTAGGCCACGCCTGAAATTTGGGGTTCGCGAATCTATCTCCTGCCGAGACCAAGCGCATCAAGACACTGCCTCTTGCATCATGCATACACTTCGAGGAAGTGTCAAGCCATGTAAGCGGGACGTAGCTCTTGCTGCAAACCTTGTTCCATCCACAACGCCAGACGTAACGCAGGGCACTGCTCAAATTGCTGAGCAGGGATCTTGTGACCTCGTCGTAGCTGATTGCTGGATCCTGTGGACATGGCCACAAGAGGTGGATCAGAGTAGATGCTGGGCACAGCATGGCGCAGCATTTGACTCCGTGCGGATCGCCGTCCTCCTCTAACTCCTCATCGCTGCTGGTTGCCTGATGCGCGTTTGCATGCATCCACTTCTCAACCCACTCTTGCATCGCTTGGGCTTCTGAGGTCTGCACAGCTTGTGCCTGCCAGAAAGCGGCATCTACACAATCTTAATTCATTGATTGTTATTCGCGACTTGGCTGCGCTCACCTTGTGCGCGATGAGTCCCCTGCTTCCGAGACTGCCAAGAGTGCTAAAGCCACGGATTCCGCCAAGGCCTTCACAACAACACTTTAGGCAGGCGTCCCTCTCGTGGTTCTGAGACTGGTGCCGCCGAAGGTACCGAATCCACTGCCGGGGACCTTCAAAGGGAACAGGCGGCGACATGCAGAGAGTCAAGTGTGCTCAGGCTACTGGCCAAGGGTGGTGGCTCCTTAGTGTGTCGTGGACTCATCCGACGGCGACAACATGCGACGATGCTTGTAAGTAAGTCCAGAAGCTAGAGACGAGAAACATAATGTCATTGAGAATGCTTGGAGCCACACATCGTCGTCATTGACGTATCCGGCGTGGACGTTGCGACCCGGACGCGGTTTCACTCGGCCAAAACTGTCCTCGACCATGTCGTCAGGTCCTGAGTTTCGTCATGCCATCCCTTGGGCGGGAAATTTAACATTCGAACTTTGGTTGCTGGGCACTGGTAGACCTTTTTTACTGCGGGCTTGTGGAAAGTGCGTCGACGTGGTCTTCCTTTTGCGAGCCTTGATACCACGACGGCGCAGTGACGATGCTCGACAGACTGCTTTGTCGTTCGACTTGTCCTGGCCCAGGCACAGTTCTCGTCGCCATCCCATGTTTGAGACGTTGCGACCCGGAGGCTGGCGTTACTGGAAGATGTGCGGCCCATATGGCCGTGCATTCCAGCACTCGGGCGTGTCGGGTGATGCTTCCACCAGTGCTACATCAGGCAGCTCAGGCAAAAGCAAAGCAAAATGGCGGACCGAGGCATCAAATTGTCCGGTCGGTCAGCATGCCAGTAGTCCTTCGTGCTCATGCCAGGCGCAATGTCCATCCACACAGAGACATTCCGCCACAATCTAGGGCCGGTTCCACATGCTGTTTGTTAGGCAGGCAATGGGCTCGGCTAAAACCGCTGGCCGCCTGTGGCTACTGGTAGTGCAACTTGGGAGTCCGTCGGAGTGGTCCGCCGGGCCAAGAGGATCGTCAAGCAAGCGTTCAAACTGTCGCCTATGCTTTCAGCTCTGTCCAACAATTTGCCCAATAGTCTGCGCTGTCTTCTGCTTGATGGGGACCAGTGTGAAGTATTGTCAACGGACTCATCGGCTGTATCCAGGGCATCGACTGCACGACACTTCCATTCCAACACGCTAGAGTTGATGCGTGCTGCAGACAAGGAAAGATCCTCGATGAGTTCTCCAACATCCTGCGAGATTGTGTGGTCCAGCGATGCCCTCAATTGAGATATGCGACGCATTGCTTCGTCCAGGCAGCGATAAATTCGATCCAACACACTCGTAGCATCTCGGGTGGAAACTGATCCACCCTGAAGGCTTGCACGCAAAGCATTCAGTGCATCACGAGTGTGCGGCCAGGACAGATGCTCCGGTTGTCCAGTCTGTCGACCCGGGGTGTGTGCGACGGACGCAAGCCAAGGCTTGAGCACTCCTGGACTTGGTGGCACTGCTGCTTTCGCTGCAGCTGCTGTGAAACAGGCACTGTTCGAAACATCTGTTTCTGCACTTATGCGGCGTGCAATTTCCGTGGTGAGCAGCTGGACATTGGCTGCTGCCAAATCGTAGGCAATGCTGGGACATGTGTCACTGGGTATCGAGGATATCGGGTGCATCAGGGCTGACGAAAATCCTGGTTTTTGAGCGAATGCCTGGCGAGCGGCATCGTCATACATTAGCTCATTTGTGATTGTCAATGCCTTCAAGCGTTGCTGCAGCTGCGCGCTTTCGTCCAGGATGCAGCTCAGGGCGTCAACCACTTCGGTCAGCTCGGCTGGGTCACTAGTCGCTCGCTCGCACAGCTCCGTAACCAATGGGAAATCCAAGCGCGTGTCAGGTCTAAGCGCATCTGCCAAGAGCGATGCCGCTGACACCGCTTCGGTGGCTGCTCGTGCTTCCACTGCTGCCTTGACTCTGGCTACCAAAACACGCCTTTGGGACGTAAGCTTGGTCACCGCACTCTGGAACTCCAGAAGGGCCTGCTCCCGGCTTTCAAGATCTGAAACAACAGAAACTGGATTCGGCAAATGATCAAACCATGAGGAACTCGGTAGCGCAAGCGTTTCTTGACTGCGTCGACACTTTTCGCTGATCTGCTTCGCCCTTGAAGCTGCCGCCTGTGTTTCACCAGTGGCACTGAACAAGACCTCAGCATCTGTGTCTTCCAGGCACACGAATTCCTCGTGCAAGCGCACAAACACCTTGTCCAGCTCAAGCAGGGTTTCTCGAATTTGCAGCAATACAACGGCAAGAATTGCAAGTCCTTCCGGCGAGTTCCTATTTGGGCTTAGCGTCGCCCATAAATTCCAGCGCAATCGCTGAGAGTCCAGGCTTGCGGTGTCCCCTCCGCTGGCAAGTCGGAACAGTGATTGCAGTCTCTGCGACATGACGAAATCAGCGGATGTCAAGGTTCCAAAGTCTGGTTGTCGTTTTATGTGACAGGCCAGGTTCCTAAGAACACCGGCAAGGCCTCCGGGATCTGCAGACATTTCACAACCACAAACGTGCATCGAGCCCGGTAAATCGAACAGACAACGCTCATCGTCCGCGCCGCGCGCAACCAAATAACTTCCCCTAGCGGTCCTTATGCTGATCCAGCCTTTTATGTAGGACAGCTGGGCCTTCACCAAAGCCCGCTGACGTCCAACAGTAGTATGTGTGTCCAGTTCCAAAACCTTGACATACGCCCCGGGTAAGAGCTCACATATCCACTGACTGCTCACAAGTTGCCCGGTTCTCATCGTCGCTTGGTGTGTAACTCTACACATGTCACCGCAAGCAATTGGACCAGAATCCGGCTCCAACGATCCACACCTGTTCACGAACAGAGACGTCACACAAAAAATGCGATGCACCAAAAGCTAGCTTAGTTCTTCAAACTCACACTGCACGGCACATGACAGGAACAAGCCTAATCACAGTAAGCTCACAGCTTATATGCGTTCCGACGCATACAACTACAAACGAGGCAGGAGATTCAAGTTGGTCTGTCAAGTTGCTCAGTGGGATCGTCCATCTCCCCATCGAATGAATCGCTTGGATCGGCTTCATCTCGCATCCGGAGCACATTAGGTGGCATAAATATATTAAAGTGCCAGATGTCTCCGTGAGAAATGATTGAACTTATGATTCTTGTGGTGGTATGTCTCTTGTCGCAGCTGCATGTGACGGCATCTGTCGACAACCTGAGTGAACTCTGGTCGTTCCAAAACACAAACAACAGATTTCGAAACACACGCTCACAGCCATGACGAGTGTGAAGATATGCAAAAGGTCTGCAAAAGTGCACACGGCTGCAGAAGAGATAGGCCCTGTCTAAGCAGTCAGAGCATGTGCAACCATAATCTTTCACGCGGATAGCAAAGCGGACAAAGGCTAGGCCCGAACCAACTTCCACGATGCCGCCGACCTTGATCCATCATAGCTCGGTGAAGCCGTGTTTTAAAGTGAATTCCGGATACAAAAAGTTGCGACCGCAACATGACATTGAACAGGCCATGGCCGATTCACGAAATTCAGCCCCCACCACGGCCACTTGCCTGAGCACATCTAGCGCGGTATGCCCACATGCCTTCTTGCGACCACGATCCATTACTCAACATGGCATCCTGCTAAACTCGGCCATACGAAAAGCACAAAAGATGTTTATGCGTGTGCATGCACAAGCTGATGTAAGCACTGACCAAAATCCAACATGCAACGGGGGGCCAAGGGACCCACTTTAAACACGTCCCGGCAAAGAGAAAGACAGAGAGAGTTTGTTTCGTGTTGTTGTCGATACCCTTGGGTTTGTCTACTCAAGTAATTGGAGTTCCACTTGCCGGGGCCGCGTTAATTAACACTGTCGGCCGTGAACACAAAAAAACGGGCCCAAGATATTCGGGCAGTCATCTCACTAGCTGAGGGCACAAGTGGACCCAGTATCCCGCCTCGCACAGCTACAGGGCTGCAGTACATCGGGCCGTTGCAGAACGGATGGGCCCGGTACCGACGCTCTCTTCGGGACCAGTCAGGGTCCAGAGTCAAGGTAGCACGGCCAAACTTTATCAGGGTCTCCTTGGCGCAGGTCCACTCGCGGACTGTCCCTTCTGACCGTACCGCTCGTCGTTCACGACGGCTGTGTAGAGCCGCAGCTCTGCGCGAGTCATTTCAAAACGAATGCGACACGCCGAGGCGGATATAGGCGGATTCTCGTAACTTGTTCTTATCATACTTTCTGCTTCTGCTTCGTTGCCGTGCTGTACCTAGTTTCCGCATAGGTTGTTCCTCAGTCTGCTTCGTCGACGCAGAGCCGACAAATGCAGACACGACCGCGACAGGACGCATCGTCCACTCGTGAGGTCCGTGCAAGTCCTCAAAAGCCACGGGAGTTGCGACAGGCTTGGAACTTTGAAGCTGGTTTGTTACTTCTACACCCTCCTGCATCTGTCATGTACTCTGCCGATGACCATGTTCATCATACTGATGATGATGATGATGAACAGGCAACGGCGGGAACAGCACAGCATCATCATGATGACGATGATGATGGTGGAAAGGCAACAGCATGATCATGAGGACGACGATGATAATCATCAAAAGAGGTGTGTGAACAAATCATGATGATGAATGATGATGATGATGCTGATGCTGCTTATTCTTTGCCCGTTGCCGGCCTGTATTTCATGAACGTCAGACGGACACGTCTGCCAAACACCACGCTACTTGCGACGCCTTTGTTTTGCAGTTGAGGACGGACCAGAAAAGTCCACCCAAACAAACTCGAGGCCACGGCGGCCACGGTGTACTCGAAAATACCACCACAAACGCCACATATACGCGACAAGCAGCTTGGGGAATGCTGTCGAAACAAAAACCACAAACAGGGTACTTCTGCAAAGCGCCACAACAATGCGGAAGCAGCAACAACGATCGGAAACTTGATGTCTCCAGGACACACCAAGCAGTTACCGTTTTGCAAGATACTTGTTTTGCACCTGCCGTGTAATCGTGTACGTAGATACCCAAGTGATCCTAGGCGTGTGCTAGTCTTCCGCTTTTGGGCGGTGCGCTCAATATCGCTCAATCTCGAGACGCTCCTAATTCGTTGAAATGCGGGCCTGGCAAGCGTCAGTCGTGGTCCCAACTAACCAACAACGTGACACCATGCTACGCTACATGCTGACATTGCTGCTGGGATCTGCACCGCGTCTCGTCCACAAAATCGTCGTCACGGAAAGCTGAGTATGCTCGGGAGTCTTTTCGAACCTGAAGCCATCCCCGATTTGTGCATGCGTGTAAACCAGACAACAATGCGAAGCAAAGGCTTCCGACATCCACATCTCAAACATGTTGCAACATATCGGGGGCCAACCAAATGAAGAGAGCGTGGATCACAAGCCAAATGCCTTGCCACTCGATCGACAGCTTGGCTGGAGCTAATTTGGTAACATGTCGGGGCCGTGCCTGGCAAGGGCAAGCTTGAGGTGAATGAACCTGCGTCGTCAAAACATGTCGGCCAACAGCCCAGGCCACCAGTGGTTGTCATGTTCTGATAAAGGGGCCAGGCTTTGCGAACTCAGGAGTGTGAATTCGAAGCTCGCCCTCAGTGTCGGAGAAGAATGACGAAGACGGTATAAGGATCGCAAGCATGCGCCAGTAGAGCATGACATGCTTCGTGGTGTGTGCCCTGGGGATAAGCTTTGTGCCGGCTGTGTCGCGTGGCAAGCAACAACTTCTACAACCTGGGGTCAAACTCAAGTTGAAAAAACATCATGACATCTTGAGACTTCATGTCTGCCGTCTTCACTGCGAACAGAGATCGCGGCCATTCGCTGGCACTCCGTTGTGCCCGAGCCCGGCAACCCGTCACTGAGCACACAACGGCACAAAATTCCATGTCGTGCTGAATGATGCTGAATGCTGAGGATGGGAATTTGTCATTCCGGAGAACCTCAAAACTTGGATTTCGGATGTATAAAGAAAACTTGACTGCCCCGCATTCCTTCCGTGGGCTGGTGCTCATGCTTTCTTTTTTCCGCACCTGGCAACGAGTGGCAGAAAGACACCGAACAGTGGAGGCGCAAACGGCAAATTTACCGTAGTGGGTCAGCGAGGGCCAGGAAGTCGCAAAGCGGTGGTGTCAAGCGGCTCCAGGCAACGGCGGCATTGGCAACGGCTCACTGCAGCGCTAGAGCTGTTGTCCAGTCCGGTCCAAGGCACAGATCCTTCGGCTGAGTGTTGTGGGTGGCCTTATGTAGCCCTGCTGAGGCATAGATCCTTCGGCTGAGTGTTGTGGGTGGCCTTATGTAGCCCTGCTGGTTCCGAATCCTGCGCATGTCAGTTGGATTCATAGCCCCCACTCGTTGATGCATGCCTTTGCCGGGAGCCCGCTTGTCTGGACAAAACAGAGTCTATACCATTCTCTTAAACCAGTTCGCCCTCCAAATTCTTTCATGCGCTACCGAGTTCTTGGACTGAACACGGTCCACAGACGCCTGCAACAGGAGTTGTTCATTCAGTTTGAACCTGATCTATGGCGCCATACAGGGAAATTCCAAGAAGGAAAACAAGCGTCTCTTATTGTTGTTGCAGGTCTTGTGCATTGCAAGCATGACGGCTTGAACTGGGGCTTCCGTTTGGGTTATGCCTGAATGACCGCAAGGAAGCATTTGACGCTCAGATACACTCAGTGGAGATCTTCCATGTTTATCAACTTGGCTTCTCGTGTTTCGAGCCCGCGTTCATGGTGCCTGGCCGATGAACTGCTGCGCACCACTTCTATGAGTGTGGTTAAATCTGGAGCCACGTCCATAAGCTTTTCCTCGCATGTGGGCGTAGTACAAGGTCGCCAACTCTCGCCCCTTGAGGTTGTGCATTGGTCAACAGAACCTTGAAGAGCATGCCGCCCGGAACATGGTGGGCATTGGGATTAACCCGCCTGTTTCAACTGTAGAGGCATATCATCAGCACAAAGATGGCCACTCAGCTGATGTGCTGTGCGACTTGGACGAACCTCGTCGCCTGCATGAGTTGATTTCGGATGGTATTTTGACTTGGTCAGAAGCACTCTCTCGGGCTTCCTTTGACACATGTCGCAACAACATCTTGTCGGACCTGGCAGCCCCTTCCAAGAGATCCATTCGATCTTTCATGGATGACACCAGAGTCGCGTCAGGGTTCTCACAGCGGGCGCTTGTGATGCTCCAAGGGCAGAAGGTACATTATTGCAATGAGGCAAGTTCAACTGGGCATCTCAGTTGACACGACATTTCATGGTGGGGCCCATCTCCAGCTTCTCATGTTCAGGCTAGTCCACCACGCAGCACCAAAGGCTACGGAATGCGAGCTAGTGTGCATACTGGCAAAGCGGAAACAGAAAACATGTTGAAGACAGAAGCTGCAGACAGATCTCGCGCACTCTCTCGTTTTTCGGCTTGCCGGTAAAGCGACTGTTCCAGGCTCGTGAGTGATCCGGTCGGATCTTTGATCCTGCCGGAGTTTGAAAGCTTTCTCAGCAGAGCAGTCGCCAAAGCCCGTAGCGTCAGTTGAGAACTTCTGGAAAGCGAAGCGAAGTAAAAAGCTGACCTAATGATATAAGCAGTGTAGGAGTGGGCAGCGACTGAAGGAATAGCTCTGCGTGCCATGGCACGGCCCAAGGTGCGGGCGGGTGGGGAAAGAAAAGGCTTGAAAGCTAACTGCCGTTGCGTGGTGTGTGTGCTTGAACCCAAGCGGGGACAGCGGGATGAGGACTAACGAAACAAGCCTGAGTGAACACAGGAACCGTTCAGGCTAGTCCACCACGCAGCACCAAAGGCTACGGAATGCGAGCTAGTGTGCATACTGGCAAAGCGGAAACAGAAAACATGTTGAAGACAGAAGCTGCAGACAGATCTCGCGCACTCTCTCGTTTTTCGGCTTGCCGGTAAAGCGACTGTTCCAGGCTCGTGAGTGATCCGGTCGGATCTTTGATCCTGCCGGAGTTTGAAAGCTGTCTCAGCAGAGCAGTCGCCAAAGCCCAAGTTTGAAACTGGCAAGCCGAAACCTCGCAAGACGCTTGAAAAGCCCAAGCTGAAAAGTGAGGTGAAGGTCGCAAGCAGGAAGCAGAGCTCACTTGCGCTTCTTAGAACCTCTGTTTGTTGGTCCTAAAGTGTGTTGGGCCAGTTGGTCCCAAAGCAAAAAGGCGGCGTCTGAGGGAAAAAGAGAAACGTTGAAGCTGACGTGCCAAAACTCTTCAAGTGAAAGCTGGAGCCGATTCTCAGGACGAAACTTCTCGGGTAGGGTTGAGACGCCATCCCACCGTGAGAGAAGGTCTGCATCGTCGTTTTTTGCACCCGCGATGTGGCTGCAATCCAGGACAATGCCCGTGATAGGACTTTAGAGGTGTAGAGTTTGTTACACACAGACTCAGCCCCACTATTATCACTCAAAGCTGGTAACGTGAGAGCCAAGCGTCCGGAGCCATGGGACTTCCAGAAGGCAAGCAGTACAAAGCACTGTGCAAGCGTCTCGTAACTCGAAATGTCCAGGTTGGCATCCGATTGCATCGGGAGCCCGAGCTGAGTGAAGTCTGTGACAGTGAAGCGATGGGCAAACCATACCACGTGGCCTGAGAGGAGACCGAGCCAACCGCCTCCTCCACAGTTGCCCTTGCCGAAAGCGTCAGCTGCCGAAGTGACCTTTGATGCAGGGGGTGGTCGAAGTGGACGGGGACGCCACTCAGACGTGCTCAGGCGCGGGAAAACCTCCAAGGTCTCCCTGCGAGACGTCGCTTCGACGAAGTGGGATCGGAAATTCTGAGCCATACTTTTGGTGCTTGCAGGCACCACCGCTAGGTCGGACTTGTTGCTCAGTGATTTGTGCCTGGCAAACAACAAGCAAGGCTGAGCCTGCGCGAATGTCCGAGCCGGGTGGGCTGCTGGCACAAAGTGGGGCTGATACTAACATTAGTGCCGAGCGGGCGATGCATATCGTCGTAAAGTGTGCAAAGCCATGGACACAAAGCAGGCAAACCATGTAAGATCCATTGAAGCAGACCTAAAACCTTGTCCAGCTGTTTACGCGACACCGGTCTGTGTCGCAGGCAATCCTGAAGCTGTGAAGGGAGCGTTAGGCGCTTGGCTTCTGGCAGGGTAAAGCAGCCTGCACCAAAGTTGATTTCCCATCCGATCCACGTGATGACTGGCCTCAGCTGCAGTTTTTTCCAACTCAGCGGGATGCCGAGGCCGGTGCAGAATGCTAGCACGAGTGATGCGCTAAGCGGGAGAACCCGAGCGTTCTGCCAGAGAAGCAGGTCATCTACGTACCGCACCAGGATATGAGCTACCCAAATCAGCAGGTGCAGGCATCTTGTGAAGAATCCACCTAAGCGGGCGAACCAATGCGAAAAGAATGTCGCCCCGAATGGGCAGACCTTGTAGAAGAAAAGCCGGTCTTGCTGTCTGAGACCAAGTAAGCCGCCGTCACACTCGCAAACAAAAGACGTTTTATGAGCTCCCTTAACATCCAAGCTGAAGCCTGACACAGGCTCTTCGTCTTCGCGGGGCGGGTACGCGGCTTGGATGTCCTGTAAGCTGGGGAGCGAGAATTGTTCTGGGACTGCAGTTCTGGTTGTTGCAGATGCTGTTGTCGATCACTAGGTGGGCCGAACGGCCTGGGGGTTTGACGATGTTCACTCTTCCCACAGCGACCCTCTCTTTGTGCCCCAACGTTGGAAAGCGGCTTCCAGGTTGGGCATCTCCTCAATGAAGCCGGATGCTAACTCCTCTTCTATGAGTTCCTGAAGCAAAGCGAGGTGTGCTTCAGCGCCCTGCCAGTTGCCTTCGCAGATGAGAAGGTCGTGACACTCATTCGGCTCTTCTTCCCGCCTTGGGAACAGCGTGTGGCTGCGGGGGATGTCGTTGTCAAAGCCGGTAGGGACACCTTGGCGCAATGATGCAAAGAGGGATCCCCGGCATTCCACCAGGAGAGTAGACGCTAGAGTAGTCGTACTAGCCGAGTAACGACCGCGAGCTAACAACACAGCAGTGCGCAGTGACTCTCCTGTTTCATGGATGTGGCTCAAATCCCAGCTAGCCTGGAGATTTTCACTAGCCTTCGGCTCGCAATCCCCAGGGTGGGCAGGGTGGGTACTTCAAAAGTACCCCCCCTGAGGGGGACTTTATCCAGAATGGCCACGGATGTGCAAAGTTCCTCGTCATTCAAAGTCTTGCTATCACGGCTAGCACACATAGTCGTAACTCGTTCCTCGTCACGAGGTACGTGCACTAGCCCAATCTAGCCCACCACCATGCCCGGCATTCCACCAGGAGAGTAGACGCTAGAGTAGTTGGTTGTACTAGCCGAGTAACGACTTCGAGCTAACAACACAGCAGTGCGCAGCGACTCTCCTTTTTCATGGATGTGGCACAAATCCCAGTTAACCTGCGGATGTTCACTAGCCTTCGGCTAGCAATCCCCCAGCGCAGCCACTCAGGCTACCAGGGATTTAGCCTTCGGACCTTCCTGCCAAACCTCGGTATCTTAGCCGAAGGAACTCGCTTTCGCACTCCTAGTTCCTTGTAGAAACTATCGGAGTGCAGGAGTAGCCGGTCCAACATCCTCCAACGGAACTCCTCCCCCTTGAGGGCTATCCTCAAGCCGGGGTCGAAGGAATGGAATTCCTCGTTGGTGAGGGTCATCTGCTAGCTGGTTGAGATCTCTCCGTATCCACTGCAGCTGTAGCTCGCAGTTCTTCTGGGAGAGCTCTTCAGCCGTCTCCATCAAAACTAGCATTGAAGGGTACTTGGTCGTCATAGCCTTCTTCAAAAGGGGTTCTTTTTGCTTGTTAGGTTCTCGTGCCACACACGCGAACATGTATGACGTGTCAGCTGTCGCAGTCGTCCCGAAAGAAACGTATCGAAAGCGCTGTACTGCAAGCGATACCGGTTTCCAAAGCTATACAGTGATGCCAGTCTTCACGGTAGCCAGAGGTCCGACGTGAAAGACCTAGCACTCGGGTGAGGTAAGCTCCTTTCTGCAAAAGTGTACAGGCATGCAGGAGCCAGTCAGCTAACGACTACACTATTGTGGGCAGCGAGCGGAATCGGTGTGTACAAAGGAATTCCACAAGCGCACGCCTAAGCGCGGAGCCAAAAGCACTAAGTGCAACTCCAAAAACACTACAACTACCGACAGTCCTAGAGTGTACAGCACAGAACTGTGGCAGAAAGGCCTAGCCGTGTGGCCGAAGCCCCTATTCACAAAGCAAACAAAACTGTACAAGCGGGCGAGTTCAGGTTTCACGACGCCGTAGGAACTCAGACCTTGTCAGCGCTCGAAGCGCCGCCAGAAGCAGCGCCAGCGTGCCAGCGCCCAGAAGCAGCAAGCAGCAGCGTCAGCGCCGCCAGCAGAGCCACAGTCGCCCTCGGAAGAAGAAGAGCGGAAGCACTCACTGGGCCCCCCAGCTCGAGTCAAGCCACGCGCCGAAGGAACTCAGACCTTGTCGGCGCTCGAAGCGCCGCCAGAAGCAGCGCCAGTGTGCCATCAGCCCAGAAGCAGCAAGCAGCAGCGACAGCGCCGCCAGCAGAGCCACAGTAGCCCTCGTAGAAGAAGAAGAGTGGAAGCACTCACTAGGCCACTAGGCCCCGCAGCTCGAGTCAAGCCACGAGGAGCTCAGCCCGACACTGTGAGTCTCAGCAACACTCGGAGGGACCCGCTGTTGGAACCAGCCACGTGTGGCTGGGACCGGAGTGAAGGTGAGTCGTCAGGCAGCCACGGCAGCCCGTCAAGAAAAGTGCCAAGCAGAGCACAACACGCAAGAAGTGGGGACCTACCGGGGCCTAAACCCAAGGGGGCACAGAGGGAGAGCCAGGAAAACCCAAGCCTAGGGACAAGGAAGGGAAAGTCGGGAAGTCAGGTTGCAGTGGCGCTTTGGCAGCCTTTCAAGGAAGCTGCCTGGCTCGCTGAAGGTGCTCGTGAAGCCGCTGGGCAGTTTGAGCCGAGGCCCTAAATGCACGGAGCTCCCATTGTTTGACCTGGTCAGCGTCGGCATTCCACTTTTGACGAAGGGAGCCACGGCGTCGGTTAGCACAGGCTTTGGCCGAACCATCTGCCGCCTCGTTGAGCTGTCGCACTCTAGCCGCGGTTAGGTTGGGGTCTTTGGGCTTCCACGCGGCGTGGCGGCCGTGAGCAGGAACCCATTCAAACTGAACCCGAAGAGGAGCTCTGGAGAGAGCCTGCAAAAGCTGTGCTAAACGGCGACCTGCTAGAGGCATGGTGGGACAATGAATCCGTGCATGCAGCGCTGCGGAGCAGTCAACAACGACAGTAGCACGCCCAGAGGCTCCCCAAGCAGCTGCCTGAAGGAGGGCTTCAAGAGCAAGCTGAAGTGCACAGACTTCTGTACGGAAGGGGCTTTGATCCTCGGCATCATCGCAAAGTGGGTGCGAGGATCATCGACGACAACCGAGTAACCCGCTACGTCTTCCTTGGCAGACCCGTCGGTCGCTAACACAATCTGAGATTTGTTCCGAAGCGCATGGCAGACAGCCTCACAGATATCATCACAAAGTCCCGCATGATCAATCCCTGGTGGGGCCAGCCTGGACAGGAGACGTTCCTCGCCGCGATGTTGCGGCGGCTCCAAGTGAAGCCGGAGGTCCTGGGTACAAGGGCAGACCCACACGAAGTGGGAACGACTAGGTAAAGTTTTACCGCAAAGACATTTGCAGCGATCCCTTTGAAATTCAGGGGGAGCGGCAGCATTAAAGAACCAAGCAGTCCCACCTGACAGGAAAGCAGCTCGTCGTGTGTAAGGGCTCGAAGCGGCGTGAAGTGCAGTGCGGTGGCCCTGAAACTGGACCCGAAAGCCAGCAGGAGGGGCATCAAGGTTGAGGCCAACAGCAAGGTCGTCGTCTCATGAGTGCGATGAAGCTTTCGCACAAGTCTGTTGCACCTGAGAAGGAAACGACCTCTATAGAAATCCTCAAGCCAACACTGAACGGTGCGGAAGCTTTCCAAGCCCAGGCGGACTTGACGCAAAGCTCCCTCAGCGTCCCGGCGGCAAAGGGTCGTGGCGTCGCCGTTGAACGTCGGCGTGCCATTGCGGCTCGAGGCCCCAGCCCAGCAACTCATAAAAGGCGACAATGCAAACGTCACCACCATACCCTGCACTAAAAAGGAACCGGACCTCGTTTCGTACCGAGCTGATCTCCTCCTGAGTCGGGCGGGCGAAGCCCGCAGCCCAGACCAGACACGGCATGATGAGGGACCTCACCAGCATGATGCGAGACCTTGTGGAGGCCTGCGTCCACCTAAGCAGCCGCAGTCGGAGCACGGCTTTGCGTAAAGAAAATTTGGGGGGTAGCGCCTGCGTCAAAGGAGAAAGACACTCCAAGAAGATCAGGAGTATCACCTAGCAGAAAGCCCCACTTAGAAGCAAGATCCCTGGTGAGGTGGCTGTGCGTTTTCGCAACCACAAAGCACTTATCACAAGAGAGCTGCAACTGAAAGGCCTCATCGAACTGGGCACTGGCGCACAGGGCCTGGTCAAGATCCTGCACCGAGCCGCTGGGTTCAACCCACAACGTGCGATCATCCATGAAAACTTGGGCCCCGATGTTTTGGCACGAAGCCCTGACGTACTCACTCCAGCAGTGAGAGAGGGCTGCAGCCGCAATGGGTGAAAGGGGGCACCCCTGGCCGAAGCCAGACCGCACAACATGACACCCCGGGTCAAAGGAGCCCTCAAAACTAAAGTACCTATGGGCGTCGTCACAAAAAGATTCAAGAAGCGGCATGAGCTGGGCAGGAGCCCCAAGTCGAAAGACTTTTCGCATGGCCGGCACATTCATAGAGTCAAAATACCCTGCCACATCCGTTAAAGCTGCAGTTTGAACACCGCGGTGCAAAGCAGCCTGCAGCTGAAAAAGCACATCCGAAATGGACCTGCCCGGTAGGCCTCCATGATCACTGGCTGAGGCCCACTCCGGTGCCCATTGGCGCAAAGCCGATACGCCAGATGATTTGGGTTAGCGTGATTGGCCTGGTTTTGGGCCCTCCACGTTTGCGGATTAAGGTGACCTTGGCATACCCAGAGGACGCACGCTTGATTTTTTTCAATCGGACGCTTGATTTTGAGAGGACACGAAACTTCTATTGAATTTGAGGAAATTTCNCTCCACGTTTGCGGATTAAGGTGACCTTGGCATACCCAGAGGACGCACGCTTGATTTTTTTCAATCGGACGCTTGATTTTGAGAGGACACGAAACTTCTATTGAATTTGAGGAAATTTCCATCGAACCGTCCATTTGTTGGTACAGGTTTCTATTGATTTTAATCGCTGATTTCTATTGATTTTGATCGTGGTCTTTCTATTGATTTTATAGAAAATTTCTATTGATTTTAAGGAAAAT
>BGNK01004799.1:0-48476 GCA_003297005.1 Symbiodinium sp. clade A Y106 | reverse complement strand
GTTCGGGCGCCAGAGAGTTTCTGGAAACACCCAATTGCACGGCCCTTTGTGCAGTGCAGGGTTTCTGCTTGCAACTAATTAGGCTGCGTACCTACCTCTGCTAGCACGGAAATGCGAAAAAAAATATATATATATATATACATACATACTCACAGGGAAGCCCCAAATTCAGAAATCTCCGCCCAGATCATGAGTCCACAACAGCCGCGAAGCTCTGCATGAGGGATGCTGAGTGATCCGAAAAGCAGTTGAAGCCTAAGCCCTTAAACCAGGACCCCCCCTAAAGGGTTCCTTTAAGGCTATCATAAGGGGTATCATAAGGGTTCTATTACGGTCCCATAAGGGTTTAGGGTATATAAAGGACCCCCCAAAGTGCCCTTTAACAGAGCCCTTATGGTCCTTAATAGTGGGTATTTGGGATATATTGGAGGGTAGTTGGGGGGTCTAGGAAGGATCCCTTTAAGAAGCCTTAGTAATGACCTATATTATTTTGGGGGTTCCTGATGAAAACTATAGTATAATGGGCCCCAAAACCTATTCTAGCTATTAAGGCCCCTATATTAGGTTTTTGTCTGTTTGAATGATCCCGGAATCAAGTGCAGCAGGGGCAGTTTTTCAGCACGGGTACCATACTTAAAGGGTCATGGGACTTAGTAACTAGGGTTACATTTAAGGTAACTATTCTTATAAGTACTTATAACCCCAATTAATGTACTTATAACCTTACTTACTAAGTCCCATGATCAAACCCTAAACCCCTTTAGATCCCTTATAGAACCCTATAGATCCCTTTGAGGAGCCCCTTTAAGGAACCCTTTGAGTCACTAAGTCCCAGTGGGGGGTCTAGGTAGGGAGTTTAATGTTCAGGCTTCAGCTCAGATCAGAAGTGCCTAAGGTTCCATGTGCCCAACGGTTTAGGGTTTAGGGTTTTAGGGTTTTAGGGTTTAGGATTTTAGGGTTTAAGGTTTAGGGGTTAGGGTTTAGGGTTTAGGGGTTTAGGGTTTAGGTGTTAGGGTTTAGGGGCTAGGGGTTAGGGTTTAGCGTTTAGGGCTTAGGGGCTAGGGGTTTGGGTTTAGGGTTTAGGGTTTAGGGTTAGTATATACTTTGGACCCAATGTACCTATGTAGGGAGTACTTCAAGGCCAATTTATATACTACGGCTGATGATCTAAATCCTGCAGTTCCCATACTAAGGAATATACCATTATGCCCGTAGTTTAGGGTCCTTAAGGTAATGCAGGATTTGTATCATCAACCGTGGTTGGGTACATGGACCCTTAGGGCATGTTTTCCAGGAGCTCGTGAGGCGAGATCTCTGGCTGCGGCGGCGGATGTCGAGCAGCCATGGGTTGCATCTGCTCGAGCGCTTCACTCTTGATTACTGCTGGCCCTAAGGGTCCGAGCCGTTGATGATATAAATCCTGCATTACCTTATAAAATAATGACCCTAGACCATGGGAATTCTCGTAAATTCCTTATTATGGGTAATGCAGGGTTTATATCATCAACCGAAGCACCCAATAATTAGGTACTCGGGTTTAGGATACTAGTTATGTAGGTTAGGATTTTGGAGAGTATATGATTATTAGGTACTTGGACCCTTCGGGTGATATAATAGTAACCCCAAGCGCTACCATACACAGTATTATTTGATGTCCTTTGTATGCATTCAAGGACCCAGAGAGCCCAATACCCTTTAATTTAAGGAATATAGCTTAAGTCTTAACACGAAGCCCTATATATTTTCAGCCATATTCCTTAATTCCTTATAGAACACCTATAGATCCCTTTAAGGAACCCTAGGTATTCCTTAATTAAGGGGTATTGGGCTCTCTGGGGAGGGTTTATCGTCAGTAAAGGAGCTTTGAGGGCTTGGGTTGCAAGTTTCATTTCCCCGAAGGATCCATGTGCCCAAATAGGGATCCTTTAAGGGTTCCTTTCAGGGTCTATAAGGGTTCTACAAGAGGGTTTAGGGTATAAGGGTCCATGTACCCAAATAGCATATACTTTGGCCCCTATGTACGCAGAAACTAGTCCAAGCAACTACCCATGGCGCTGTGAGTGCTTAGGGTTCAGAATTCAAGATCTGTTTTAGGATGGGTTAGGACCACCAAAGCCTAAAACCCTAAAGCCCCAGACCCGAAACCGTCTAAACCCTCAGTATTCGGGATTTAGAGTTCAGGGTTTCGGAGGTAGAGCTCAGGATCTACGGTTTAAGCATGAAGGCTTCCTCAGAAGGAAGGAGCCAAGCTCGAAACGCAAGATGCTGGAGTGACTCCGCACCGACTTCGGTTTAGTCTAGTGTTGGTTCCAGGGTTTAGAGTCTCGAGTTCGACTTCAAACCCCCGGCACCTTTTGACCAATGACTCCAAAAATCCACAAAACCCTTGTTTCTAGATCTTGAGCTGGCTGCTGAGGTCGCCGAATGGCGTGCGAGAGGTTCAAGACCTGAGCAATCCAGATACTTGGGCTCCTGTAGTATGGCACAGTGAAATGTAGTTGGTATGTCATGATATGGTTCATCACACTACCCGGAGGGTCCACATTTACTTCCGTTTACAACCATTATAGAATTAGGTCCCCAAAACCATAATAGGGATGGTCTTTGACGACCAATTCCATAATGGTAGTATATGTGGACCCTTAGGGTTACAATGTGGGGGTTTCCGAAAATAGGGGACCCTAATATAGTACCCTAAATAGTAGGATCCTTATTATAAGGACTCCCAAATAAGGTACCCCCTAATTTTCGGAAACTCCCATATATTTGATTTAGGATCTGCGATATTCGATCCCCAAGGGGTCCGAAGTACCCGTAAAGGGTTTAGGGCTTTGTGCTGAAAGGCTCAAGGGCTTGTGTGAGGTTTAGGGTTTAGGAGTTTAGGGTTTAGGGTTTAGGGTTCCTGAGGCCTGAGCGAGGAGTCATGAGACTCTCTAGGTTTGATGGGTTGTGTCTCGTTGGTGAGTATAACATAACGGGGGAACACCACGTCCAGTAGAACATTGTTGCTTGCGCCGTTTGTACAGGGCAGAGGCTTTCCAGCTGCCATAGAGAAACTGTAGGTTGTGTAATTTGCTCCCCACCAGGGGCTGCTCACTCAAAAACTATAATTGTGTTGCATCGTGCACCACGCCTGCAGATGTTTCGCGAAAGTGTTGAACAAGCATGGTTTTCAGTTCGCTTCCTGACATTTCACCATGTGTGGGCTGTAGCTTTTTGGCTGTGAGCTTCGGAGCGCTTGGGTGGAAGTTTTTTTTAGTGTTTGGGGTGTTGTGTTGATTCTACAGTATGTCGTGCACAAAGCAAAACCACTGTAGATGACAGCATTCGGCTTTACAGCGTCATCACGGTTCAGCTTTATAGTTTCGTCATCATGGTGGTCTTTTTTGCGTTTGTTCCTTGTTCCTGACTGGAGCTGTTGTATTTTTGTTGATATGTTCATCTTTAACAGTTCATTTGCTTGTGTCTGTCTTTTATGTCCGTGCACCTGTCCTTCATGATGCTATTTCGTTATTATGCTGTGTTTTGGTTTTTTACTGGTTTATTGATCTCGTTCGTTCTTCATTTACTTGTCGCTGTTTGGTTGTTTGTTTTTATGTCGTTCGAGCTTCCGGCGTCGGGGGGCTAGCAACGTGCACTTACACGGGGGACCGTGCCCAACATACTGGTCTGTTCAGCGTTCTTGCCTCTTTGATGATGAAGACGGTGATGCATGATGATGATTTTGGTGATCTTGATGATGATGATCTTGATTGATGCATGGTGTTGACGATGTGGGCGATCTTATTGGTGGACGTCATCAGCCCGCCCCCCGCCCTCCTCGCGAAAAAAGCAGAACCAATGCACGGACCCCGCCCCCCCCGTTGAACTTTCTGAATCCTTGTTCTTTGCATCTGGCTTCGGGTATGTAGGGTCTTCCCAAGAGTTTCAGGAACATACATTGCGGCCGGGTTTTCAAACACTACTTCGAGAGCATGCCTGGAAACGACCGTGGGGTACAGAGCTGGAGTTTGAGGGTTTAGAACCCTGGGGGGTTTTTGGGTTAGGGTTTACCGATGTCCCCTGCATCAAGGATATCTTCACGCGAATCGAAGCTTTCTTTCCTTACCAAGACGCTCGCGCTGCAGAACGTCTGTCTTTCGGAATGCTTTCGCACTTGAGGCAATGAGCGTACAAGTAGAGCTTCTACTTGTTGGCTCTGGGTGGTAGTTTAATGAATGCATACCTGTATGAAGAAGTAAGGAGTCCGCAATGCATGCTTGCCATGAGTGTTCCCATGCCTCTAAAATGTTTGGGGCTTGTAGTTTGCCGACCTGATTCAGACTCTCCATTCACTAGGCTTTGCTGGTTAGCTGCACAAGCTGTTGAGGTCCGAGATGCTTGATAAAGCTGTGCGAGAAAAGCCTATGGGGCTGTTATTGTTGCAGAACACAGGTCTAGGCAAACCGTATGACAGTGTCATCATTCCAAATCACGGTCGGGGTTTATCTACATTGGCTGCGCGGTTTGGGATGGTGCACTTGCGCTAGACGTTCTTCTTGATGACGATCTCAAGCAAGATGGTTCCTCGAGCAGGCTCGGTTTCCTTCTTGACATCGTAGAAACTTATTCTGTAGTGATGGAAGGCCCTAATTAAACCCCAAACTGTCAAATTCGCTGCTGAACAAACCCTACCTAGCCAAAGGATGCTTCCAATGTCTGACTCTACACCAGCATCAGCTCTGCGATGGATTTCCTGTTGTTCTACTTTCTAGATCTTCCCGGGGTTCTGAGAAAGCTTTAATAGTAGCATATGGTAACTCTTACTGAACCGTACACCCAAAGCTTTAAAGGAGAACAGGGACTTCCACTTCGCTGTGACCTCCATCGATTTGCCTCGGCTTCACCACTCGCAGCTGGCCTCTTTCGTCATTGCAATCTCCGAGGTTTCTTGGGACTTACCGTAACGGATAGGGACTTATGGTTTAGGGCTTAGGTTCAATGTGGTGAGCTGCTCAGCCCTGAAATTTCAGGGTTTGGGGGTAGTTTAGGGCTTGGGCTTGCTTTAGGGCCTGAGGTTTTTAGGGTGTAGGCGACTTATTTAAGGTTTGGGATTTAGGTTTCGGAAAAACTTGGGGTTCGGATCAAGTTTTTGGATTTCAGTGTTTAAGTTCATTGCTCGGAGCCTTCGGATCCTTCGGATGATGGGGTTTGGTCAGAATCTGTCCCAGTTTAGCAGGTCTTGCGCCCCTCAAAGGAACGAGGTATTTGGGGCTGGAATAGTGTTGCTGCAGGTTAGTATCGGGGGAGGGCTATATGATTCTAAGGGCTTAGAAGGCAAGGAGGATGGTTTAAGGCGCAGCTTGCAATGTTTAGATCCCAACAAAACTTGCAATGGTTATTTCGCCCCGACGGAACATCGTGGGTGGCATCTTCATCATTCCGTGTTCCCTACGGCTGAGTAGCTTCTGGTATCACAGGGACGCACGGTTCGCGATCCGGATCAGTCCTTGGGTTCTTGGGGCTCACCCGAACAGCCCAACTCCTTGAACAGGCTGGTGTCGAAAGCGGCGCGCAGCTTGCCTTGGCTTGGGTGGGGATAGGGTCCGGGGTTTAGGCTCCAAGGTGCGGGGATTGTGTGTAGGGTTCAGAGCTCCCGCTTTAGGTGGGCTTAAGGTGTCGGGGCTTGTGTGCTTGGCCAGCCGAACCTCGCCATAGTGCAGAGTGCTCCCCGAAACTTGCAGGGTTATCAGCACTTGGCCCAACACCCTAAACCCTAAAATCCTAACCCCTAAACCCCTAAAATCCTCAACCCCAAAAACCCTAAACCCCTAGACCCCCAAACCCCAAAACCCAAAAACCCAAAACCCAAAACCCCTAAACCCCAAAACCCCGCTTGGGTTTCGGGGGAGGGCTTAGAGCCTATAGGGCCTCCTTCTCAACGTCTAAGGGGTCAGTGTCGCTGGTTTCACAGCATTCAGCGTTTGAAGAACTTTCATTGGTTCAATTTCTGGTGTCTGCCGCGTGGTTTGAGTTTTTGGGGCACTGCTTTTCAATTTTCTGTTTATCGAAACCTAAGCTTTAAAACCTTGAGCCCTGAGCTCTAAACCCTTGACATTTAACCTTCTAACTGATGGTTGCGGCTCTACTAGGTTAAGGTTGCGGCTCTACAGCCGAAGTCACAGAGGATCAGTTCCTTTTTCCCCGATGTTGTCTCCCGATGGCCGGTCCCAGAGGTCTTTCGAAGATGGAAGTCAAGAGATGTACAATACTTTGAGGTTCATGGGACCTAGTAAGTACAGTTATAAGTACCTTAATTCGGGCTATGAGTAATTATAAGTATAGCTACCTTATGTATAACCCAAGTTACTAAGTCCCATGAACCTTTAAGTAGGGTTTGCATTAGGGACTTTGGTAAGACTTTACAATCCACTAAACCCTCAAACTCCTGCAGAGGCCTAAACCACCCAGACGAAGAGCTCCCTGAACCCACACCCAGGAGCTCCGGAAGGTATTACTTGGACCCAAAAGTATTAGAGTGTCAGGGTTTGGATTCTTTTGGCAGTCCCGTGACTTCCGGCAGAACTTAGATATGAAGTATTATAGGTGCTGGACCATTATTTTGCCTGCTTTGGGGGATGTAGGTGCTTGCTGACTTATAGACGTCAGGCCTGCAAGCAGGCACGGTTTGTGTTTGTACACCTGGAGCCTCAGTATAGGGGCCTAAATAATTACCCATATTATTCCTTAGGGTTGCTTGTTATAACCATATTATAAAGGAGCCCAAAACCCTATTCTAATTATCAAGGCCCCTACATTACCCTAAGGCTCTAAGGACTCATATTTTAAGGCTTTTGGGCCTAAAGACCATATTATATGAGGGTTTTTGGGCCATTTTGAGCCTTAGGGTTAGGGACAGAGAGAGAGGTACAGCACGCTCTTCGTGTCTGCCTGCCTGTCTCACGCCTGGCGATCAGTCCAGATGGACTTCTGGGTGGTCTTGCTGCTCGGCTATACTGTTCTCGAATAGGGTTTAGGGTTTCGGGTTTAGGGTTTCGGGCCTCAAATAGGCCGGGTTTAGGGTTTAGGGTTTCGGGCCTCAAATAGGGTTTCGGGCCTCAAATAGGGTTTAGGGTTTAGGGTTTCGGTTTCGGGGTGTATGATGCGCATTCAGTGTCTAACAGGGGGTAGATGGAGGGTCTAGATCCACCCCAAAGGTGCGCCGACCTGCGCATGCCTGCAAGGACATAACCACCAAGGGTCCATGTACCCATATACTAGCCACATTGACCCTAAGATACCTATATACGGACTCGGACTACTTTAAAGCCTAATGTATATGCTATACGGGTACCTGGACCCTAGGGGCCCAAGGAGCGCTACTGTAGGGGCCTCCATAACCCGGGACCCCAAAACCCTAGTGAAACTATGGCAACGGTGGTCCGGTATAGATGTCCACGGACATGTTGTAGGGGGTCCTACAATGGTTGTCGGGTATAGATGTCCAGAGAATTGGTAATCATGTCCCCTTATCGGCCATGGAATAAGCCTGCTGCAATGTACACCGAATCCGTAGTCGAGTTGCTAAGGCCGCTTTTTTGCATGGTAGAAAGGGGCTCTACAAGCTGAGTGGTGATAATGGTTTGTGTTTGTATCTCCTGCGCATCAGTACATACATGTATGCATGCATCCTAAAACCTAAACCCCAAACCTTATGCATGCATGCATGTTTACGGGGCTCTCGCTGCTCCAGTGCAGGGTACGAGTTTTTGGTATGTTAAGCGGCCCGAGAAGGGCTTCCAGGCTTCGGTTTAGGTTGCCGTTTTCGGGATTCCAGTTTAGGTAGCCTCTGCTGAGGTTTTTCCGAGTCTGGTTCTTGATCCTGCTCATGTTCCTCGCGGGGGACGCGCGGAACAAGCTCAAGCCCGCTGGTGTAACTCTCTTCCTCCTGTTCGTGTTTGCAGTGTGGGAAGCAGGGACACACATGCTGGAAGCAGTGCTGCTTGGCTCAAAGCTTGGCGCCGAAATGTGTTTATTAGCACCATCGTGGCTCTTCCCTCGACCAGTTGATTCACAACCCGGGTATCTCTCTTACAGACTTCGCAACGGCGGCTGTTACATGCCAAGCCTTGTCCTGGTGTCATTTCGTGTCATTTCGGGATTGCGTCTCAGGGTGGAAGTAGGAGTGTAGGACTCGTTCTCCTTTGCTTCAGGAACCGAAACATGGACATTGGCAGACTATAATGCGGATGGCCCTTGAATGACCAGGATTTATGAAGCGGGGGTTTGCAACAGCAATTATAGGAACCAATCGTGCCTTGCGAATTCGAGGTCATTCTTGCGCCTCCGCCCGCCTCCGCCGGAATCTTGACTTGGATGCTCTTGAACTGATGTCTCGGCTTCGAAAACTTCACAGCAAACCTCAGACTATCCCTAAGGGTTCATGTACCTACAATGCAAGAAAGCCTGGACTCCAAAGCACCTACAGAGTACCCCCTTGAAGCCCCAGACATAATATGATTCCTGTATGTACGTATGTACATATGTATGTATGTTATATGATATGTATATATATATATATACAGTAGAATGACATGGACCCCTCGTACAATGCGATTTGCAAATCGTTGCACTTAAATTCTGATGTCGCAGCCCGTGCAGCAGAATGGGGTGATAGGCTTTCGTTGCTCGGTGCTTCCAGAGGCTCAAACAGCCTTTTATTCAAGTCGTCTTGCGATGACCCGTGACATGTTTCCTTAAAATGTGGGATCTTGTCCTGAGTTGAGGTACTTGAGTCTATTCTGGGTTTAGGTCAATGGTATCTGCCGACTCAACATATTCTAGAAGAAGCATCCACGAAGCGAGCAACACCGTAGTCACCCAGTGCTACTGTCATAAGGACTCTGCACACCTTCTTTCAGATATTGAGACCATAGCGCAGGGTAGAAGGGGGTCTAGGCAAACCCCAAACACGACCTACTTGCAGCAACGACAAGCGGTAGCGTTTGAAGCGACAAACCCCTGGAAACCGAAGCCAGATCCCTGCTCTTTGGGGTATAAAGCTACCTAAACTTAAACCCTAGACCCTAAAATTTACCCTAAATCCCGAAATCCTACGGGCTCGGGGCTCAGATTTGTTAGCTCAGGGGCTCGTTGTGCAGCTGTCGGTCGTAGCCCTTGCTGGCACTGGAGGTTTAGGGTTTAATTTCAGGATTTGGGGTCTCGGGTTTAGGTTTTTCTCTTTTAGGGTATATATAGTTATCACCCTAAACCCTAAACCCTAATTATCTAATCTGGCTCCAAGCCAAAGTAGGTCGCTGCAGCGTAAGTCTGGAGACGCTGAGGGTCCAAGTGCCGCAAAAGCAAAAACTCCCCGAAATACTTACCTACAAAATTACTACCCCAAACAAATTCAAACGTACCTAACTACAGAATACCTTAGACCCTAGAATCGATATAACACCCCTGCAGAGCCCCAGGCAGATACTTCGGACCCCTAATCGATATAACACCCATACCTCCTACTTAAGATCCTATAAATGCTTTGGTGTAAGAGCAAGACTTTTTGAAACCAAGCCAGTCGCAACCAGGAGTCGGGTCGTTGGCGGATGCTCGCGGCCATTGGCTTCTACATATCACAGTCCTCTTGGACTTTTCATGCAGCTTGATTTAATGGGTGGTCTATGGCTTGGGGGCTGTGGCCTGCGGGCTTTCCAAGCCACAGGGCTTTGCTGGGGTACGTTGTCATCGTGGGATCGGAGGAGTTATTTTCGGTGTTAGGGCTGTCGCTTTTGGGTTTGGATGGAAGCTTTGAGGCAGCTTCAGTTCTGCGTTGAGGACGAATTGACCTCAGCTTTCGGACCTGGGGTTTGTGCCCCAGCTACAGTGTGCGGAGGCTAGGGCGCAGGACTGCCTGGACATAGCCGTCATGACAGTAAACTTCCAGCGGAACTGCAGCTTGTCATTCCTTGACCCCACGTCCAGAAGCAACCCCAGAGACTTTCTCCCCCAGAGCACCAATAGCAAGCTTCCAAACCCTACACTGCAGGAGTTTGCCATGTCCTTCTACACGTTATCACTGATCATCATTGGCCTGCTGTATCATTTTCGCCGGCTCATGGATGGCGCGCTGCTGACCCCCGGCTTTCCAATTTGACTTTGTTTGTTTTGTTCGGGGTCGCCAGGGTTCATGATTCAAGGATTGATTTTTCAGGTATCCGGTTTCGGCTTGGGGATATGTTTCAGGTTCGGGTTCAAGGCCCGCAATAACCGCCAGACATGGAACTGAGCATGTCAACGTAGAAGTCTGATGCAGCAGTTAGCAATATCTGGTTAAAGTCACTATCAACGTATACAAGAATATACTCCCGAATCACATCATGAAGGCCCCTGTGCTGTACTTCTCTTTGTCAAATCCGAGATAGCTTTTCATCTCGGCAGCCCAAATTTCGTATGCCAAGCCAAGTATATGAGGGGACTTTAGGCGCTTTCGTAAACGTGTACGTAGTAGTATTACTCATTAGCATTCCCCAGTATATCTATAGTATAAAGCCCGTCCATCAACAACATGCACTACCTGCTGGTGTGAAGGCCTGCCCAGCTAATTAATCAGTTTGGGTTTCAACTGGTGCCTTGAACTCATAGAAAGCTTTGCGGGTGAGGGTTTCTGTCCCCCAGTATTGTTGTTGTATCCGTTGTTGTATTGTTTAAGAAACTGTCCCTAAAACGTCAAGACTTGTCTGCGACATAAAGTATGTACATAAGGCCCCTTTTTTCGCTTGGGATGTCAAACCTCTGCAAGCTCTGAACAGCTCACCCATGCCCATTACACAAGTCGAAATGAATCACTAGTTTACAAAAGCAACATCGCCTTATAGTCCTCTTCATCCGGACATCTCACAATATACCCCACGACACCCCAATAGTATCCTTTATACAGTAGTCATCATATTAGTCATCATATTTAGATGCTCACATATTTGGATGTAGCAGCAAACCCAAAGAAACCTCATCCGATTATCAAGTCACCGAAGGCAACAGATGGAAAGCCCCCCCGCCCCACATTTGCACAAGTAAGTCCATCTTCCTTGTGGAACTTTGGGTTTAGGGCTGACGGTAGTCGTAGTTTTTCTTGAGCCCATTTGGGAGGATCGGCTTGGGCTGAGTGTTTAGGGCCTTTGAGATGTTGTTTCCTTCCTGGGTTCTACGGCATTGCTCCTATAGCCCAAATGCCTTATAGACCCCAAAATCCCAAACTTGGTCTTGAGCCTTATAAGCCCTAAGACAGCTTGTCAAGGTCTGCCACGCCCGACACGTGGCTTTACTTACATCCGATGTGGACGGCGATCCTTATTGGATTCAAGGCTGGCTGCGGTAGGGGCGGGACGTTTAGGGTTTTCGAGCTTAGGGCCACGGCACAGTACACTTCATTACACTGCATCACATTGCACTACATTGCGTTACAGGGTCATTACGGTGCATTGCAATGCAGTAGTTTCATGTACAGACATACATGCATGCATGCATGCACACATGCGTGCATGCGTGCATGCATGCATCCTTCCAACCATCTGCCCGCCCACCCAGCCACCCAGCCAGGCAGGCATCCATACACTATACTATTTTGGGCGTTCCTTATCATAATTATAGTATAACGGGCCCCAAAACCCTGTTCTAGTTTTTAGGCCCGTATATTACATACACGGCATACACACCTACATACATTCATGCATACATGCAGGCATGCAAGCATCAGCCCATGATCTCCTTCCCAAATCCTACGCTTACTGGGCTTTGGAGTACCACACTTTAATACTTTTTTCTTAAAGGAACCATTATGAAATACAAGTTTATACTTTTTGCTCCCTGGTTACTTAAAAGCCCATTTATAAGGGTGTAGAAGTTTAGGGTTTAGGGGTGTAGGGATTAGGATCTAGTAGGACTACGTTTAGGGTGTAGAAGTTTAGGGTTTAGGGGTTTTGGGACTAGGATCTAGTAGCACTACGCTTAGGGTGTATAAGTTTAGGGTTTGCCCTAAGGGTCCAAGTACCCAAGCAGTAGTACTTCAAGGTCCAAAATCCTTTCAGAGTATAGATTTTGGGGACCTAAAACCATACCATTTGGGTATCGGGACCCTCTAGGTTGGGGTTTAGGAGTTTAGGGTTTCGGGATTAAATAGGATCTGGGATTTATGGTCGAGGGCCCGGGAAACGTAGATTTCAAGTGGGATATGACCCTAAGAACTTGGTACATACTCTCTCTTGGTTACTCGTAGGGGAGCTTTGTGACAGGGATCAAGGGCTGGAACCAACGCTGCAGCAGGCTTAGGGTTTGCCCTGAACTTGAGACCCGAATTCTTGACTGTAGTGTTTAGAGTTTACTCTAAACCCTAAACCCTAAACCCCTAAGCCCTAATTTAGGGCTCAGGGTGAAAAGGGTTAGGCTTGACTTTTCACACACTAAGTTGTACACCCTGAACCAACTCGACCTCAAAGGCTATTCCAAATAAGGAGGTCCGGGACTCGGGGTCAAGGAACCCCTTGCCCGGAAAGTTTGTGAAACTATGTAGTCGCTATAGGGCTTAAGGATTCGGGTTTGTATCGTTGTCACTATATAGCATATACTGAGGCCTTAAAAGAGGTTCAAATACAGTGACCTTAGGACCAAAGTATACACTGCATGGCTGCATGGACCCATAGGGCTTTCAGAAAAGGGTTTTGGGGTATATTATATAGTTTTAATAAGGAACCCCCCGAAATAGTATAGGTAATCATTGAGGCCCCTATATATTGCCGTTAAAGGAACCCAGGACCAGCATAGGGAAAATCAGAGTGAGAGGCGAATCAGCTGGTCATACAGCTCCTTGCTGTCCGATCCTTCGGCAACTTGGACTGTTTAGAGTCTATGGTTTAAAGGTATAGGGTTTAGGGTTTAGGGTGGAAGCATCTCGTGTAAGAGTTAAGCTTCAGCAGTTCAGGATCCAGGGCTTCGGGGCTTAATTAGGGTTTAGGGTGACCGGAGCTGACTTGGTTTGAAGACCTTGTCGAGATTGCTTGCTTGTTCCATCAACATTACAGCATAGGGCCGACATTCGCGGCAAGGTGCATGCGTTCTTGGGCTTCAGCCGAGAATCCCATGCGGTTTACCTCTTCGGGGCATGTTGAACTGCTGAAGTGCTGCTGAACTTCCGTTACAGCGACCTCTTGTGTTCGGGTCTCCTTCTTTCAGGGGTTCCTCAGATCGTCAACGTTTGACATTGCTCCTCTTTTCAGTGCGTGCTTCGGCTTATGCAGGGATTTGCAAGGGCTCGCAGGGGTCCTCAAGATATTGGAGGTTTCCCGATGATTGCGATCATGTCTGCTATTTGTCAGCTGTTATAGATTCGATTCGACACTCCGCTGTTCCTGATGTCAGGTCAGTATGTAGTTCCTGCCTACCGATCCATCTTCGATCGGTCCTCGCTGATGTTCATGGCCTTTGCTTCTTGGCGAAGATCCGAAAACCCTAAAAAACAGGCAACTCGAGACGCGTGGAGAAGGAAGTTAACCCACAGGTTCTGAAGGCTCAGGCTCTTAGGGTTGGGGTTTCGGGGAGAGAGGGACCGTGAGGGAGTTCTTTTCAGTAGTGTTTGAGGGGCTGGATCATGAGGGTAAGCTCCTAAACTTCACTACCGAAAGCCGCATGGCTTCAACACCCCATAGGATCCAGAAAGTAGCACCCCTGGTTTGGGAACCTGCATAAGTAGAGAGTACTTTCTAGGAATCACCTCAAGGTCCCTGTCAGGCATTGGACCCTGTAGATGCCAGTTTTCTTGATGCTGAAACTCCTGCCAAGCCGTCAATCCTCAACCTTCGGCATCTGTAAGTTAAGCCATGCAAAACCCTAAACCCTAAACCTAAACCGCCCCCTAAACCCTAAACACTAAATCCTAAACCCTCAAGCTTAAATCCTAAACCGCCCCCTAAACTCCAAAACCCTAAGCCAAAGAAGAGAAGCGACTGACTCCTCGGAGGTCGGCCTGAACCTTAAACCCTAAACCTTAAATCCTAAACCCCTAAACCCTAAACCAAGGTCGGCCTGAACTACATCTCTTCTGTGCTTGCGTACTATGCCATTCCTGTGCAGCAGTTTCGGGGCCATGACCCGGAGACCCGACGACATAGGGTTTAGCGGGTTTAGGGTTAGGGGTCTGGGCTTTGGAGTACGTACCATACTTTAATACTTTTGGTCTTAAAGGAACCATTATGAAATAAGAGTTTATATTTTTTCTCCCTGGTTAATTAAAAGCCCAGGGGTTTAGGGGTTACGGTTTAGCGTTTGGCGTTTAGTCTACAAAGGCTTGTTTTGGGTCTAGGGCTAAGGTGCATAATGGAAGGTTTTGGGTTTAATGCCTTAGATTTCAGATTTCGGGCTAGGTTGCTCCCCTAAACCCTGAACCCTCAACCTAGCGGCCTTCCGGGATCCAGATGATTGAGTTAGGGTCTAGGGTATATAGGTTCTAGGGTTCAGGGTGCAGGGTTCAGGGTTTGCAGGTTTTAGGGTTTAGAGACAGCGGTGTCCTTCAACCGGAGCACAGTGAATCCCGCCTAGCTTTGAACCTAAACACCCTCATTCCTTTGGTTTGGTATGTATGCTGTGCTGCTATTTTCAATATCCGCATGTAGCATGCAAACATTTCTGCTCTTCGGTTCTGCTGTTCTTGCCATAGATTGCTGTTGTTCTTATTCTCCACTTCTGTTGAACATCGCAGTTTCAGGGCATGGGATGCTATATAGCGAGCCCCGAGACTGGACACCGACGGCACGACATTACGAACTAGAGTAACAATGCAGACGCTGCGGGGCGTACCCTTTAATAGACGCCTTATGGTCCCTAATTTGGGGAGATCAGGCTCTACTTAAAGGTGGGTTTGTGGGTGTTGGTACGCTTTGTGTGTCTATGTAGGGTCTAGCGTTTTTGCAGTTAGAGATTCAATTGCCCATGCACCATGCGAGTGATGAAACATGTTAGAAGATGTTGCACATCGCCGATATTTGTTTGTCAGCGTGGCTAGAGAAACCCCTGGATTCTTAAGGGTCCTAAATCGTGACAGCCTTCAAACTCACCAAAACAGAGTAGCTAAAAAGGTGCCTCAGTTGCCCCTTCAAAAACAGGTACATTCGTTGTTGCTTCCTGCTGCATCGTATATGTGTAATGTGGATATATGCATCAGTGCATTAAATATATATATATACATATGTTTATATACACATACATCTATATATATATATATATATATATATGTGTGTGTGTATTTGCATATTAAATATACATACAGATTATACATATATTCAGATTTGGATGTGGATGTGTATGTGTATGTATTCCTCATTCGCCCCTACAGCATAAATACTAAATTCCGAAACTCCGCAATACTTAGCCACACCAAGCACTCGCTTTTGACTAAACCCTAAATCCTAGATCCCTAAACCCTAAACGCTTTTGACCCAAGGACCTGAAGGGCCAGGTGTACATTGAGCACCTCGGCAGCGAACTCCCATGGTTCTCAGGGGTGTTCTTCTAGGATTTTTGAACATGATTCCTCGAGAGGGCTCTACTTTCGGTGCAGGGTTCGGGTTTATGCCTAACGAGGTGCTGCTTTGAAATTACAGAGGTTTCATGCGGGTTTTCTTGTTCATAGTTGCAAAATAAAGGCTTCAGGGTTTAGGTTTTTGCAAGAAAAACACAGCCTTCTGGACGGCAAAGCCCATCGTCCTGAGTTCTCCGCAGAAGAGAACACCCCTCACATGGGAGTGTGCTTTGTTTTGGTTCCTGTCCGAGCCCTAATTATCGCAAGCACCTGCTGAGATAAGTGCCATCGCGAAGGTAGCCTTCACTTACAGCCCTTTCACCGCCTTATACCTTGACATTGAGCTTCCTTTCTCAGAAACCCTACAGCGAAGATGATGGTACCTACCTGTGTCCAAACCTGACTGTGTTGGTTTAGGATTAGAGTTATGTTGTTTTCTCCTTTTGAGGCTATCTGATTACGGTTCGGGTTCTCATCGATTGGGTTGCCTGAGACCCACACTTGCAGTAGAAGGAAGAATGGGTATAGGGTTTAGAGGTTTAGGGTTTAGGGTTGCAGCAGAATCTCCAGGAACATCTTCATGACGTTCGCACGCATGTTCCAGCTGGACCGCTGGGGGGGAGAGGGTATTTAGAGTTGAAAAGTCGTCGTAAATCACGAATGAGAGTTTCAGAAGATATCGGACCCTAATATTATGACCGTTAAAATACGAAAGGATCTTTAATCTTCTTCCTGAATCCAGATTGCGCTGTCCCATTGCATACACAACTGGTTTGGCTTCTACTCTACAACCCGAACATCGTGCGTGTCCGCACCGCTTGGGGTTACAAGAGCACCGAGCAGTTGGTTCAGCTCAAACCGTCATATAACGGAGCTATACCTATAGTAGCAGTCCTGTAATGTAGGTGCCTTAAGAATGGAAACAGGGTTTAGGGTCCCACTCCCACCCCACCCCCTTCCCACCCTTCCTTTCTGAAGTTTTACTGTGGCACCCTACCCTAAACCCAAAACCCTATGAGCCTTCAAGGGTTTAGGGTTTAGCCCAAACACCATGCCTGTCCATTTTGAGAGCGTTGCACGCACTTTGAACTGAACTGCACTCGTGCTTCCGAGAACCCTCGCTTTAATGAAGAGCCATATACCCGCCTGAATAAATACCCGACAACCCTGAACCTTTCGCGCCTCATCAACCCTGTTTGACACCCTAAAGCACCAAACTTATTCAGAATCCGCATACAAGCGCACTGCAAAGCTCTTCAAAAGCTAATACCACGATAAAGCCTTGCAAAGCCTTCTCAAACCCTTCTAGAACCTTTTAACAGCCAAGAAGGCCCTGATCCGCGCTTAGAGGGTCATGGGACTTAGTAACTAGGTTATATTATGTCATTTCTAAGGTAACTATATTTTACTTATAATGACTTATAGCCTGAGTTAAGGTACTTATAACCTTGCTTACTAAGTCCCATGATCCTCCAAGCAGACGATAAACCCTAAACCCTTATGGATCCCTTGTAGAACCCTTGAACAAGGAACCCCCAACGGAACCCTTGAAGTTACTAAGTCCCATGATCCTCCAGCTATCCCAGACCCTAGAAGCCCTAAACGCCCTAAACCCTAAAACCCCTAAGCCCTAAACCCTAAAATCCCTAAACCCTGAACACCCTGAGATCCGCAGGACTTCGGTGGCGAGGCGGACCTTGAGCAACTCGAAGGCGATCGGAAGAGGGTGGTCCTCGATTCCGAGGCGATCGGAGGGAGGGTTATTGGGCTCTAGGACATGTACGATGTTCCATGTTTTTCAAATTTTCAATTTTGGGGTCGTAGAGTTGATGGCTTTCTAGTTTGTTTTAAGGTTTAGTGTTTGGGATGGTCGTCTATTCCAAAGCGATTTGATGAAGGGTTCGCATCGGGTTCCAAAAAGGCTTCTGGGGTTTCCCAAAGGCTGACTTTTGCTTTGTGAAGAATAAGATTTAAAGCTGATCGCATGGTGACTGCTTCCCTAAGGGTCCATGTACCCAAAAAGTATATACTTTCGGCCCAATGTACCTATATAGGGAATACTTTAAGGCCGAAGTATATGCTATTTGGGTACATGGACCCTTATACCCTAAAGCCTATTATAGAACCCTTGTAGACCCTTAAAGGAACCCTTAAGGTAACCCTTAAAGGATCCCTATTTGGGCAGTTCAGACCATCGGCTTTGCATTTAGGGGTTCTGGGGCGTAGGGCTTGGGTTTACGAGGTAAAATGGGATCGGATTCGAGGGGTCGGAAGAACCTTAATATAGGGGCCTTAATAGTTAGGGGTTAGGGTTTAGGGTTTAGGGGTTTAGGGGTTAGGGTTTAGGGGTTAGGGTTTAGGGTTTAGGGTTGTGGGGCCCATTGTACTATAAATAGGGCGGAAGCCTTTCCTACACCCTCTCTCGTCTGAACTGTTTGCCCAGACCCCCGGGAGGGTCCACAAAGTAGATACCCTGATTTGGGACCCTAACTACTACAGGGTACTTTACAGACAGGACCCCCCTTTAAGCGATCTACTTTCTGGATTAGCCCGGGGGGCTGAGTGGTGGAGTTGGCAGTGTCAAGCTTCGGGTGGGGTTTAGCTTTAGGGGAAAAGGGCTCAGGGTTTCCGAATTGAGCGCTTTTGCAGTTGCAGTGCCTGCGCACGTGCCGAGATAAAGACGGCAAGCGAGACAGAAACATAGCAGAGACAGGGACGCGGACAGGGACAGGGACAGCGACGGACACAGAAATAAATGTTATACCCGTATTGCGTGATCGTGGATGCCGTCCAATGGGTTTGACCTTCACAATCCCTGCACGTGTGCAAACAAACACACCAAGCAGAGTTGATCAATCTTTTAAGTACTATGGAAGCGCTATCAGAATCTCACCTGGGACGGCAATTGCCTTCGAGTTCAAAGCAAGCTCGGAACACATCGCGGGACACCCGACATATGAATTTCGGTTGCCGAGCTTGATTAGGTGCACACGACGCAGGGCAGAACCGGTGTCATATCCTGCATATCCGATCCAATAAAGCATTTTTGGACAGTTACTAAAGTTTGAAGATCCAAATCCAAGCAAGCTGCTCAGATGGCCTCCGAGAGACACGCATCCGTGGGCGCCGTGTCGCTGGGGGAACAACCTCCCTGGCACTACGGCGCTCTTTGGACTGTGACAATTGCAGGGCTAGTACTTCATCTAATCGTGTGGATTTGTGTTTTTTAAGTTCATGGCTTTACGAACTGGCATCTTTCAATGCCATCAGCAACCCTGGCCTAAGGGCAACATATGTACTGCAGAGTTTGTTTCCGTGCATTCCTTGCCTGCCCATAGAGCTGAAAATCTAATCGAATCTCGAGCCCTAAAACCTTAAGCCGGCTCTAAAGCTTCGGAAGCCAAAATCCTACGGTTGATGGTATAAATCTTGCATTACCCATAATGACCCTAAACTATGGAATTATGGTAAATTCCTTATTCCGGGTAATGCAGGATTTGTATCATCAACTGGCAGCCCCCGGTCATCTCAACCTGGAGTTGCTGAAGTAGTCTTTGGCTCATATAGGACTGGCTGTGAGCCGCCTGGCCGGGCTGTGAGTGCCATGACAACAGTGCGTGAACCCTACGAAGGGTTTAGGGTTTAGGGTTTGTAGTACCCTTTCGTCCTTGTTCTTTTTGGGCTCCCTTGCTAAACCCGAGTAGTAGGCAAAAAGGGTGCCCTCATTATTAAATGGGCTACTGGGAACCTCGTCTATTTCGCATGAAGGGAGCGAGGAAGAAATTTTGTCTGCAGAGGTGCAGTGACATCAAGATGTATAGTCTTCTTTTCCAGGTGGGCCGAGATAGATAATTAGTGGTTAGTATTCATCATATAATCGTTTTTGATTCCTGGAACCTTCAAGCTTGGCGGTGGATAGGTAGCTGGGCTTCTAAAGTTATCCTAAACCCTGACCTTAAGGGTCCAAATACCCAACTATCATATACTCTCAAAAATAGTAACCTACATAACTACTCTCCCAAACCCAAGTACCTAATTATTGGGTCCTTTGGACCCTTAGGGTGAGCCCAGAACCCAAACTCTGAACAGTGAATTGGCCCCAGGTTTATACGATGTATGCGGTCTGGCGACACAGCTGCATTTCTGGACGGCAGAGGAACTGGAGAGGATTCCAGATTTCTATGCGTTTAGGGTACTCATAGGATTAATTAGGACCGCAGGGACTCATACTTTCAGGCATCTGGCCCCCAAAGCCTAAACTACCTGGGACTCGGTGCCTTCGGGTGCATGGCCAGATGACGAGATGCAAGTTTCCGAAAATAGGGGACCCTAATACAGTACCCTAAATAGTAGGATCCTTATTATAAGGACCCCAAAATACGGTACCCTTAATTATCGGAAAGTCTCAGATGCAAGGGCATTTTCATAGGCCCTTAAAGTGGAACGGGTTCAGATGTGCTTCTTGAACCACTGGTATAGTTTAGGATATAGAGGTCAGAAAATTGGCAGTGAACTCCCCTCTGAGTCAATATACAGTTTTATAGTAACTAGAATAGTGCGCACGTCCCAAACAAAACTTAAAACTAGAGTCACTGGAGATTAAGGCCCCAACCGGGTTAAACCCGATGAGACCCTGTAAATGTAAAACATTGTCAAAAGCAATAAGCCCGGACGCGATTCATGCGTGCCCCTATCCTAAAATTTCAAAGCAATCCTTTTAAACCGTATGCACCCTTCAACCCTAAAGAACAAGGATCCCGTTCATCGATTCCCGCCTTAAGCAACACCCTATAATCTAAGCGGGTCATTCGTGCCCCTACCCCAAAAACTTCACAAAAATCTCTAGAAACCCCTACTCTGGGGCCCTTGGGATCCATGCACCCATAGAGTGCGTGCTTTGGCTCGACAAAGCTCATATAATCAAAAAGGGTTTAGGATTTAGGGTTTAGGGTTTCGCTGAAACCCCAAATAGCAAGAATCCTTCGCGCTTCGATTCAGGTCGATCTGGATAACACTGATTCTGCTGAATGTCTTTATCGGCCTTCTGGGCACGCTGCATCTCGGAGCAAACATAGGTTAGGGTTTGGGGTTTTAGAGTTTACGGTTTCGTTTTTTGGCCAAGGTACCCTTCAAAAGGCAAGTGAAGTAAGCCCGTTAAATCTGAAACATCTAAACCACCAGCCCTAAAACTAGGTTGGGGCCCAGGTGTATCGGTTACCGCCGACAGGGATCTGCGTCTAATTCACCACCACTCTGCTGCTTGCTCTGAGCACAGCCGCGTATATACGAGGCAGTAGCCCTAAGGGTCCAAGTACCCAACTATCATAAATAGTAACTTACATAACTACTATCCCAAACCCAAGTACCTAATTATTGGGTCCTTTGGACCCTTAGGGTAGGTTCCACTGTCCGCATAGAGCCATCTCTCAGGGTCCATGTGGGAGTTTCCGAAAGTTAGGGGTTCCTTTAAAGGGATCCTTTAAGGGCTCCTTAAAGTGATCTATAAGGGGTCTATACAGGGTTTAGGGTTTAGAGTTTCCGAAAATTAGGGGTACCTTATTTTGGGGTCCTTATAATAAGGATTTAGGGTACTTTATTAGGGTCCCCCCAATTCTCGGAAACCCTCATGTACCCGTCTAGTATATGCTTAGGTCTCAACCTGGTCCCTGTGCAGGTACTGTAGGGCCAAAGTTTGTACTATATGCGCTCTGTATACTCCTATGCGCTTTATGAGGTTCCTTGGGCCCCGCCCTGAATCCGAAATCCTGCAGAGAAAGCTGAGGTATTCCGAGAAGAACCTGAAGCGGCGAGAACTCTTCGAGGAAGGGAAGCATTTGGGTGTACAGGGCTTGGGGTTCCTTTAAGTGAAACCCCCCAAGCGAATCCTCCAGGGCTGGTTTGGGTTTTGGGATTCAAGCTTAAGGGTTCAGGGAGTATAGATTCGGGGATTTAGGGTGTAGGGCTAAAGGTTGTGAACTCGAAATTCTATCCTTAGGTTCGGAGTTTTCTGCGTGTTGGGGTTCAGGGTGTTGGGTTTTAGTGTGTTGGGCTGAGGATTTATGTCCATTCCACTTTTCAAACACCTACCCACCTACCCTACAACGAGTATCGTGCGCGAAACTTGAGGGTTCAGGGTTTAGGGCTGGGGTTTCGGCTAGGTTCTCGTTTAGGGTTTGGGCTGAGGGTTGCCCAAGCGTCAGCAAGCACTAGGCACTGCCGCCTCCGAGATGCCTGAGGTGAACGTACAAGCATAGCGTGGCAGTTGTGCACCTGTCATCGGCCCGCCCACAAGTACTGAACTGCCTCAGCCTGGGTTGCTCGGCGTCAGTATTCTCATCGTTGCCGCGGCGATTACCATGTCAGCTTCATCATCAAAAACAACATCATCAGTACTATTATCACTGTCATCTGCAGCATCAGCATTCTCATCAGTCATCGCCGCAGCCATAGGCAGTCCTCACCGTAGAGGCAGCGGCAAGCTGTAAGTCAAGTCCTCTTCGCCTAAACCGTAAGGCTCCATGTACATGTATTGTATATACGCAGGCCTTAAAGGGGTTCCTATATAGGCTATATAGGTACTTCAAGGCCTACGTAATATACTATATATATATATATAGAGTACACAGAGACTTAGGTTCAAAGCTTGTGAGTGCTGTGGACACTGACGGTGTCTGCAGCAACACTGCATTCGCACCCTCAATCCAAAACTTCTGACTCTGCAACCCCCCAAAAAGGCCCAAACTCGAAAACCCAAACCCTAAAGTCCTAAAAGCCATAAAGACATGTAAACAACTAAAACCCTGAACCCTGCATTCTGAACCGACGTCCATGCCAGGATTTTCGGGCCGAGCCTTGGCATTGGCTGGCAACACTTTCAGTTTTCAAGGGATCCTTTAAGGGGACTTTGGCTATAAGGCTTCCTTTACGGGCATTCGGGGTAAGAAGGGTACCTGTATCCACATAATTAGTAGTCTGCTTGGGCCCTAAAGTATCGACATTGCGAGTACTTAAGGCCAAAGTATATACTACATGAGCACATGGATCCTTAGGGACAGCTTATCAAGGACCGTTTGGAAGGGGGGCTTCATGTAGGGTCCTTAAAGTAGGATTTGGGGATGTTTGGGGTTAGGGATCAGGGTTTAGGGTTTATGGGGTTGCTTGGACCCATAGGGGCCATTAAATCATTATTCGCTAATTGGGCCTGTGCTCTTAGCCCCATCCTAAAACCATTATACCCTCGATGAGCAGGGTCCATGTACCTAAATGGTGTATACATTGGCCTTCAAGTACTTCCTTTATGTATAGGTACATTGGGGCCAACGTATATGCTATTTGGGTACATGGACCCTTAGGGCAAGGTAGGAGCTTTGGTTCCAAAGGATTCCAAGTCTCTATAGTCATAGGGGCCCTTAGGCGGGTAGGGGACTATGCTTCCTTAAATAGGCCTTATTAGGTCCTTATTATGGGCATTAAGGCCCCCTACCCCCCCTCCCCCTACCCCCTAGGGGTCCCTATGATATAGCAGCTCACAGATCCTTTCTTGCTTTCGGCTCTGATACGAAGACCGTACAGCAGGACTTTGACGGTAGGCTTCTGGGTCAAAGACCTGATGTAAACCCCTAAACCCAAAAAATGAAGCTCTGAAGCCTAAGCCATAAACAATCTAATACCCTGAGCCCTACACAAACCGCTAAGTGTTCGGTTTTCTCTGGGAGGATAGGGCTCAAGGCGCTTCTGCTCCGATTGAGGTGTACACCTTCAAGCTGCTTCTCCGGCGGCACGCGCTGGAGGCGAGCCCGGGGATAAGGGTTTAGGGAATGAGGGTTTAGGGCGGCTTGGGGAACATTGGACTCAGTTAGTAAGGTTTCAAGTAGCTTCCAAGGGGGTCCAGGTAGTTGTATCTATACTTACCTTATTTATCATCCTCGTCACTAAGCCCCATGATCCTTTAAGTAGCTGGACCCGACATCCGAGGCAACCCAGACCCCGAGACCTATACCTAAAACCGCGGGCTCTAAGGACTCATACTTTAAAGCTTTTGATACTGCATATGGCTTTCGGGCTATTGGGAGCCGCGGGGTAAATCTTGCACCTATAAACTTACTATAAACCCTACCTTAATCCCCAAGAAGCTAAGGACTTTGGAAGGCTTAAAGGAAACCCTGAGCCCTAGTTCAGCCTGCAATTCAAGCAGATTCCTCCCGACAACATGGTTCAACATGGCTCATGTCGTTAACTGCCAGGAGGAGTAAACAACCAAGAGCGACGACGTTGATTTCCCGCGAAGCAATGGGAGCAACACAGGACATGAAGGAGTGACGGCAGTGATAAGGGTCACGCGGATGGGTGCTTTCAGTTTCGTGGCATTGGTGTACTATACATTCCAACAGACGGAACAGAAGTACGTTTAACGCGTGCCTCCGCTCCTACAGCGGCCCAGCACCAGAAACCCAGTCGCTTGTTCTGGCAACCTCCCCCACATGTTGCGGCAATTGCAGGTGCTGGGATGGAAAGTGCCCGGCGTCCACGTCGAGGCTTTCTTCTTCCGAGATTTGTGTGCTAGCTGAGTAGGTAGCCTTCAATTGTGTGGGCTTGTACATTCGTTTCAAGTTTCAGCCTATATGCAGGAAGCTCAACACTCTTTTCACAGAATTCCCGTACAATCCAATCCGATCCCAAAGCCCAGAATCCTAAGGCCCTGAAACTCGCGACCTCCACCCTTCAACCCTTAACCGCAAGCCCTAAACCCTAAGCCCCAAAGCCCAACACCATAAAGGGTCCATGGGTTCCTGGAAGGGTTCCCGTAGTGTCTTAAGCGGATGACTGTTGGCTTGACGTACTTTCAGGGTTCCTGTAGGTTTAATATTTATACACGATTGTTACAATGGCCTATGTGCCTGTATATGTGTGTATACATATATATATATATACACATATATTTTGTTTTTACTTAACCATCTAAATCTGCCTCTTGGCCTTGAAGTAGTTCTGTTATGATAATGGAACCAGTTTAAGGCCAAAAGGCATACTGTACAGGCACTGTAAAATGCATTCAGCCAGGCCATGGTAATATTTTTTGCTTGGACCCTAGAATTTACGGGCTGGCCATGCAAGCCTGGTTTTGCCAGAAAGTGAAGCGAGTTGGCAGTCGAAGCAGAACGCCGAATTGTGATGCCTGAGTATTGCGAGAATGGTACAGTTCCTTGGTCCCTGGTATTCCAACAATATCCTGAAGGTCTGAGATATTGGGATGCGGTGCTCTAGACCCTGAAGGTTTGTGCTTGTGCTTTAGGGCTTGATATAAATGCCGATCCCGACGCCTGCCCTCAGGGCTTTCTTGGAGGTGGTGTGAGCTGGTAAGGGGCGCTTAAACATAAAAGGTCTGAGATATTGCAATGTGGTAGGGTCTTGGGGTTACCTAAGAGGCAACTAAGGATCAGCCTTAGCACACCACCTTGAACTAAGAGGAATACGGTGCCTTCAAAGGCCTGAACCAACGCCTGCAATAAGGTCTCCACCCGCAAAGGTTTGAATTGTACTCGTGCCAGGGACCAGAAAGCAGCAACACCAAATCTGAAGTCCTGTAATGACGCTGCAAGGCTTTATATCAGGGTGGCCAGCAGTCGTGTTGCTGAGGAAGCGCCATACGAGATCACCTTGGTCTCATCGATACAGGCCTTCGTCTCTGGAAGCCATCTTGCCATTTCGCAGCGCGGTGCGGCAAAGGCCAACACCACAGAGATGCAGGAGAAGCTGCCGGAGGTGCGCACCTATAGACCTTGCGCATAAACCCTAAATCCTCATTCTGGAGCTGACCGATTCTGGCCCGTCGCAGACCAGCATATCCTCCGCTTCCCGTTCGCCAGGGTTTAGGGTTTATGGTTTAGGCAGGAGTCCTACTGCACAGGGGAAGGTTGTTGAAGGATGAAAACCCCCAAGTAAGGTAGTGTACACGCCACATATAGCCGAGCTAAGACCAAATCCCATGACTTTCACGTAGACCCGATATAGAGTCGTTATTAGGAGAGACCCCGTGAACAGGCCCACCAAAAACTCCTTTGCACCCCATAAATCCCAATCCCCTAGTCTTCCACCCGGAACCCTAAACCCCCCACCCGGGGTTTGGCCATAGGTCGCCCCAGCAGAGGAGTGTGAAACTCGGCTGCGTGTCGCCTCTCTTTTTAAGGGAGTTTGATGAAAGGTGCTGGAATAGTTTTATGGTCCCTTGGCTTTTATTATAGGGGTTTATATTGTTTGAGAGTTTGTTGAACGGTGTTGTAAGGCGTAAGGGCTTTATAGGGTTCTATGGGGTTTGATATAGGGCTTGCATGGGGTTTGTAAGGGGTTTAGAGTCTACCTGTAGCCTAAGGAGCTTAGAATAATATTTTGAGTTCCTTATCTGAAGTCCGTATGTAGTTCAGGGTATCATGTTTCTCGGAGGGTTTTACAAGAGCCAGGGAACTTGGATGGTTCAGGATTTAGGAACTAGCCAGGAACTGGTAAGCATCTTTTTGTTCAAGATTTGCAATGTTGGGGTCACAGAGGTACTGCTTTCGTTTCTGATCCATCGTCAAGGAAAGTGGTTTGGGGTTCTCCAGGTAGAATTTGAAACCTTTGGTTTCTCAGATTCAGGCATTAGCCGTGGTTCTGAATTCGGGCTTATCATCCCGAAGTGACCACAGGCCCAATGCTGGTTTGGCCTAAATAAGAAAACCACCACCAAGGCATCTTCGCCACAGACATACAACGAATCTGATAAATATCTTCTATAGCCTCCGCCAGCCAGCGATCTTTTGAGGAATTGAACACCAGCTCTGCTCTGTATCACAACGAAATTCCAGCTACACCCAGGAGCGACCCGAGTCCAGGGCGACTTGGATAGCCTACGACCCTCGCATCTTTGAGGAGGAGGCATCCGAGTTGCCAGGGTTCTCTACGCATTGTACAAGAGCTCGAAGGCTTGGCAATTGGGTTTGGGCTTTTTTTGAGGGTTCCGGGTTGGTCCGGCTTTCGGCTTTCTGCAGCCCCAAACTAGGTACCGGTTCGCGTTTCGGCCTTAAGGCTTCCAGGGTTTCAGGTTACAGGGGTGAAATCTCAATAATGAAAGCAGGCAACTTCGCAGCTTTGCCTGATTGCAAGCCAGGCCATCAAGATCTTTCAACCCTGCTTTGTTCATTATATCCGACACTCCGCAAATCTTAAGCGTTCAGTCCTTGTGCTCTCTGCACTGAGCCCTGAAGCGTAAACCTCCAAACTCCATGCCATTTCGCATCCCTAAGCCCGGGCACAGAGTCAGAGGAGCACGACGATTCGGAGCTGGGAAAGCTACGGAGAGAAATTCTTGGCCTGAGGACCTCCTGGTTGATCCTGGTTTGAGGGTATAGGAGCGACGCAAGAGAAGGATGAGGGGTAGTAGAAGTTACGGGCTCCTTTTTTTACACCTTTCTATATTATATGTTGTTTAGAAGGCATGGGAGAGTTGGCCAAGATTTCGGGTCTTCTTAGAGAGACTTCAGGCAAGAGGGTTTCCCTTACTTGAGCTACGTAGAAAGTTTGCAAGTAGTAGGTTCTGTATTGTGGGTGCCAAAGCTGTGTATGTCCACTATTTTTCAACTTCATGATCCGTCTTTCTAACCTTCGAACCGTAAATAAGCCCTAGGCCATAAATTCCCTAAGTTCTAACCAAACACGAAGCCCTAAAGACTGCATAAACGCACAAAGCCTGCAACAAGCCTAAGATCCTTTATACATCAAACCTCAACCCTATACCTAAGGTCAGTTATAAGTAAAGCCTATAAACCCTCAACCTATAAGATCATGTCTAAGCCTAACTTAAACCCTAAACCGAAGATCATGTATAACCAAACTGAAGATATACACCCTAAGCCCTAAACCCTATACATAAGCCTTACACCCTCAACCCTAAAACCAGTGTGGGAGCCCTAAACCCTAGGCCCTAAACCCCTAAACCCTAAGCCCTCAACCCTAAAGCCAATGTAGGGTACCGGAACAGGGCCAATGACCTAGAACAGCCGCGGACGCCAGCGGCTGGAGATCGGGAGCTTTCAGTGCTTAGGGTTTAAGGGTTTAGGGCTTAAGGGTTTAGGGTTTAAGGGTTAGGGTTTAAGGGTTTGGGTGTAAAGGTTTTAGGGTTTATGGTTTAAGGATTTGCGGATTAAGGTTTAGGGTTAAGTTCATGGTTCGGGGTCGTGTAGTAGTTCTAGCGGGTTAGGGTCCCGCTGCTGTTGGCTTGCTAAGCCCCTAGTTAACTCCACCTAAAGCGGTAAGTATCCGCGAGACTCGGTTACTTGGAGGACCATGGGACTTAGTAAGTATAGGGTTATAAGTACCTTAATTGGGGCTGTAAGTACTTATAAGTATAGGTTCCTTCATTATAACCCTAGCTTCTCAGTGCCATGACCCTTTAAGTACCCTGTAGTGAGATAATACACCCTTGAACTTGAGGCCTGACGAATCTGCCTAATATATTTCAACGGCCCCTGCGCATAATCTGAGCAAGTATAGTGTGGTTCCCGCCTTGACAAAGAAACGTACCTGAACTGGGTTTTCGAGTGTGGATTTTTGTCTTACTGCCAGTATAACGCCACGCAAAAAAAACCTTCGAAGCCTCCATAAGCACGTGTTGTTTAATTCTCCCACCCCTCTTCAACAAAAAACTTGGTAACTCTCAAAGCCAAGACTAAACCTTAAACTTAAAACCCTACACTGGAAAGCCCAGCCTGCCAGGAACAAGGTCGACACTCTTGCTCGGCACCTGACATCGAAAGATACAAGCTTTGGCAGGCAGTTTCAGCGAGACGCGAGCATGCCATAGCCCAGAGCAGGGCATTGAACCCCAAAGCTTCAACACAAAGGGTTCAGGACTCCTGCCCGAAGGGTCCATGTGTCCATAGAGTATATACCTTGCATGGCCCTGCAGTACCCATATAGGTTGAACCTTTGAGGCCAAAGTATACACTTAAAGGCTCATGGAACCTGGTAACTAGGTGATAAACGAGGTAACTATACTTATAATTACTTGTAACCCCAATTAAGGAACCTAGAACGTACCCTATGGGCTGGTTGAACGATTTGCAGCTTGAGGTGTTGGGATGGCGGGCTTTTTTGGGGGGCATCTACGAGTTCAAGTGGATGCATGAAGTCTGTCCTAAGCCGACCCTGGTCCAAGCGCGGATCCCCGAACCGACAACTTAGGGTTGAGGGTTTGGGTTTGGGGTTTAGGGTTTTAGGGTTGAGGGGAGGTTCAGTCGTGAAGCCAAAATACTAAGGCGTAGTTTGAGGCTTTGAGGCTTCATTCTAATCCTTCTAGTGACTCAGCTGAAGAGACGATTCGAGAAGTTAGCTAGCATGACTTAGTCCGTTGGTTTGAGCGTCAGAGTGAGAGGCAGATTAGGGTTCAGGGTTCAAGAGATCAGTTTTGTGAGTCCATGACCACTTTAGTCTTGAGTTGTGGCACTGCCCTGAGAACCCTAAACCCAAAACTCTACACCCTGGAAAAGGGCCCTTAAACCACCGCAGCGAAAAGTAGGATAGGGATATCCCATGTGAACCCTCTTATAAGGAAGCCCAATAAGCTAGGGATATCCCCGTAAAATGCCTATGCTTATCTGCTTTGGGGGTCCCTAATACTATTTTGGGGATTCCTTGTTTGTTTCTTGATTACAGTGTAGACCCTGTTCTAAATATTAAGGGCCCTATTATAGTACACCCGAAACCCTAAACCCTGAACCTTAAACCCTAAACCCTAAACCTTAAACCCTAAACCTTAAACCCTAAACCCGAAACTCTAAACTGGTTATCGGCTGCATTTCGTCTGACTGGGATCCCAGATGAGGCTCGGCATGAACCCTTTGAACAAGGACTAAGGCGATCCCAATCTCTCTGTTTAGGGGGTTTAGTGTTTTAGGCTGTTGGGGTTTAGGGGGTTTTGAGTTTTGAGTTTAGGGTTTGTGGGAGTTAGGGATTAGGGGCTTAGGGTTTAGGGGGTTTTGGGTTTGGGGCATATGGGGTTTAGTGGGTTTTGGGTTGGGGGTTTATACTGTTTGGGGAGTTTAGGGGTTGTGCGATTTCGGGTTCAGGTGTTTAGGGTTTTTAGGGTTTTTTGAGTTTGGGGCTTTAGCGTTTAGGGCTGGTAAGCCTGCTTGCACCAGGCAAGAAACCCCCTGTGATTCCAAGCCATCAGCATAGTCGGATCGAAGCATATCCGAACCACACAACCTCATGGTTTAAGGGTTTAGGATGTAAGGGTTTGGAGATATAGGGCTTTAGAGATTTAGGGGTTTCGGGGATTTGTTTTTTGCCTAAGGAGTTTAGGGTTTAGAGTTTGTTGGTTCAAGGGTTCAGGCCATGCCCACTGAACACGCTCAGAGACGTAGACCCAATCGGGTTGATTTAAGAAACACTTTCGGCTGCTGCAGCTGGCGTGAGACTTCATGGGTTTATACCCGACATACACGATATGGGAGGTTACGAAAATAGGGGACCCTGAAATAGTGCCCTCAACAGTAGGATCCTTATATATTAGAAGGACCCCAAAATACGGTACCCCTAATTTTCGGAAACTGCGATATAAGGGGGCTTGGTGTTTTGACTTCTTGCAGCTAGTTCAGTTCCAACTCCTTTGTGTTCCCGTGGTGGGTCGAGGTTTGGTTTAGCCTTGCGTGCTCATCGAAGCAGTTGCATAGAGTCCTAGAGGCCTAAACCCTAAATACCCAAGGCACCTAACCGCAAACCTAAGACGGTTTAGGGTTTAGGGTTTGGGAAAGCTATAAACCCCTTGCCCCAAACGCTAGACCTCAAACCGGAAGTCCTTACGTACCATCTCCTCCAGTCCAACAGAACATCTGAAGTGCAAGACCTAAGCAGGTTACTAAATAAAATGCAAGAAGATTGGGATTTGGGGTGCAGGATCTTGAGTTTATGATGTCTGGTGCATCTTTAAGGTGTAGAGTTTGGGGTGTTCGGCAGTACCGGTTAGATTGCTTTTTGCGAGGCGAACATCCTAGACCCCCAACTCACCTTCTATTCTACCCCAAATACCCTCCAGTTAGGACTCTACCCCTAAACCCCTAAACCCCGAACCCCTAAACCCTAAACCCCTTAACCTCTTAACCCCTTAACCCCTTTTCTAGTATGGGGGTAGTTCGGGAGTCCTGGAAGTCCGGATCATGGCGCCCCAGAAACCTAAGGAGTCGAGCAGACGGAGAGTAATAGGGACCTTGAGGGGTAAGGGGAGGGTGCAAGGGATCCTTAGGGAACCTTAGGGGAACCTTAGGGAGCACTAGAGAGAACTAGGGATAGTAGGTTATCTATCCCCCTTATCGGGGGAGGGGGGGTAGGGGGCCTTAATGCCCATATGAAGCGAAGAAACAACCTTAAACTCCAGATAGGAGTAGGAAGACCCCTTAAAGGGGACCCTTCTTAACCCTACCTTCTGGCTCTCTTAAAATGGGACCCTGTTGAGAGGGTCTATAGCCCCAGGCAATCGTCAGGCAATTCACGTCGTGTTTCTGACAGGCTCAATGCTGAATGAATCACGTCCTTGGCCAACTTGACATGGCACTATCATTGTGGGGTTTCCGAAAATAGGGGATCCCAATATAGTACCTTAAATAGTAGGATCCTTATCATAAGGACTCCAAAATAAAGTACCCCCCAAATATTCGGAAACTCCCTTGTAGTAGGGCTGCAGCAGCCTTTGTGTACTGGCCTCAGAACTCTCTCGTACTGCCAATTCGCCGGTGACAGCCGAGGGCACGGGGTGAAACGGCTAATAAGTAGGGAGTTTAGTGTTAAGTGTTACTGTAAGGGTTGTCCGGTTCATTGTGCCGCCTAGTGCTACTTCCCTTCGCAGGACTGCTTGATAAGTCGCGGGGTTGTTGGTGATGCACCGTGCTCCCTGTCTTGGAGGCACTAATTTCTTCGTGTTGAGGTCTTGCAAGGCTCTATCGGCTTGGAGTGGATGTTAGCCGTGAGCCCTGAGCCGGCTGCTGTCGCTGGTGAAGTGTTTGCTTCGAAAGGGAGTTATTGTGAACCATCCATTTTCACCCTGTCCCATTGCGGTTGGGTGACATCGCTTCATGGCGACTAACTGTTTATGTCAAGCGGCACTGCAGGTGGCACGCCACAGCGGAAGAGCCACAGACACTCAGTAACTGTCACATGTACGAACTCCTTTGTTGGTGCGTGCATGCAGGCATGTGTACATACGTCGAATGCAAGCACGTGTCAGTGTGTGTATATATATATATTTATTTATTTATGTATATATATATATATTTATTTATTTATTTATTTATATGAAACTGTATTTGCATGCGCATACATGCATACGTGATCGAGTGTGTCAGTGAGTCTGTGTGTCTCTGTGTTTGTTTCTTCTGTGTGTCTCTCTGTGTGTGTGTGTGTGCTTTTGTTGCTCGCCCACTCTCCCTCTTGCCCTCTCCCTGTCGTTATTTCTTTATTTGTGTTCGTTATTGCTTTCTATCTTGCTTTCTTTCGCGCTCTCTCTCTCTCTCTCTCCCTCCTGTACCCCTTCAGCCTAGTCGAAGAAGTCTCCAGACCGGCGTTGCACTTGAAGTCTACATTCGAGGAGCATATAGTAGAAGCCAGAAAGATGGAACATCACTATCCTCATGCCCTTGAGATAAGCATAAGGGATCCTAGCACTGATCTGCCGAAAACCATGTTCCAACTTTCTGGCTTCTACTACAATGTAATACAGTACTATTATGTTTATTGTTGTCATCATTAAAAATTAGTATTAGTATTCTTCTCACTATTTATTTGTAGTACTATCATTACCGTGATTAGTATGCAGTGTACAATACAACGCAGTGCAATATAACATAATGTGACATGATATACAGTATACTATGTGACGATGTTCCTGCATGTGCCCCCCCAAATACCTGCCACAAATGCAACCAAGTTGCTCGTGGCAACGACCCAGCAGCGACGTTCGCAGAGATGTCCGTGTCGGCAAGTATGCACCTGACCCGGAAGCATAAGCTGTCGATTTCAAAGTCCAAGCCCTAAACATTAAGCACTAAGGATTTCTAGAGAGAGCTCCGCTGGCCTGACCGCAGTGCCAAATCCTTGGCTTGTAAATCAACTTCAGTGTTTTGTGGCTACCATAGAAGCCTAAGAGATTACCAACATTATTCCTTACGGCTCCGTGTTATACTTCTAGTGGAGTTCAAAACCTCATTCTAACGACTAATGCCCCTACATTAGCAGACCTTTTGCAAACTATACTCTGAATCCTGTTCAGCCTTCGGGGTGTAGTCTTGATCTTTCCAGGGCCAGGGTTTTCAGAATTTTTCTGCATTTAGGGTCTACTGTTTGGCTTAAAGGATGTCCCAAATATTCCAGAAGAACGGAGAGGGGCATTTCATGCAGACATCGCAGATTTTCTGCTAGATCGCTCTCAGGCCTTGCACGAGGTGAGCCCCGTTATGCGAGAACGCAAAATGCTGTGATGTGTTGAAGACACAGCGAGGTTTGATGAGTCGGGTTGGGTGTTGAGGGGTTTCTGGAGGTTATTCGAAGTTCTCTTCCAGGACAAGTTGACTGACTTTGGGTAGCTTGTTGAACCCTAACCCTGAACTTTAATTCCCAAACCTTCAACCCTAAGCCTTAAAGACCAAGGCCTTAACATTAAACCCTAGCCCTTAAACCCCCTGAAGTCCAAACCCAGGGTTTGTCGAACAAGCTCTGATCTCCCTGAGGTTTGGGTTGTCGAACTTCAAGTTTGCGGTTTTGCGGGCTCATGTGGGGCTTTCAGGTCTTGGGGCTTAGGGTTGTTATGGTTTTTTAGGGTTTAGGGGTTCGGGGTTTAGGGTTTTGGGGCCTGAGGTTTAGGGTTTGAGGGATGCATGTGAGGTTGTTGGTCTGGTTTGGGCATGGAAAAGCCTTCGGAGACTATGCACTAACTTGAGCCCATGTTTGAGCCTGGCCCAGGTGCCGGGGTTCTATCAAAGGACATGTGCTTGAAGCTCTGTGGGCAGTTAGAGGAACCCAGATTGTAATCTAAAGTGTATTCCTTAATTAAGGGATTTTGGAGTTTCTGGGAAGGCTGCAATGGCCCCACCTCGCTAGCTGGGGAGGAAAGACTTGTCTAGAGCTTTTAGAGGATTACACTCATATTTTGATGAAAAAGCTACAATATTAAGGGGCCAGACAGACTACGCAACCAGGTCCAGTAGGCTTTATTCAGGGCGCGTACTTTGGTGTCTGTGGGACCGAACTAGGACGACAAGAGACTGCAGATAAGTTGAAGATGTACCTGTTTTGCATGCGGCTAGGTGTGTATATTCGGGCCACTTGTTTTCTGAAGCTCGCGATTCGATCCCAAAGGGTCCTAAATAGCTATATGGCTAGGTGTGTATATTCGGGCCGCTTGCTTTCTGAAGCTCGCGTTTCGATCCCAAAGGGTCCTATATAGCTATATGTAAAATCTAGGGTTGCCGCATTAGGAAATACTACTATGATTTGGGAAGAATGCCCCATAACAGTACCTGGGACCCTTTGGGGATTCAGTTGTTTGGGATTAGGTTTCGCCCGATCTATGACACCAGGTACGGCAGGAGCAATGGTCGCCTTACGATCCCAATGTGTGGGGCCCGAATATGAGCTTTTCCATGTTTGCCGACATGGTCGGGCAGTTTTGAGTTTCAGGCTAGGGGGCGGTGAAGGTGTCGGTAGGGGGGGTGGGGGGGTGGTCCACTGTTTGCACCATTCTTGTACAAGGTGCGCCAGAAATCCGGAAGCCTTCACGACCTGTGGCCGGGCAAAACCCACCTTTTTAGGGTTCCTTATTATGGTTTCTATATATATATATATATATATATATAATTTCTTAAAAAGGTCGGTTTGGGGGGCCAAAGGTACTGAGTGCTGTATGCATCCCGCTTAGAAGCTGCACTGTAAGCAGCGACCTTCCCAACGCTTGCCGACTCTTGTGGTTATGCACTGCTGGTTATGGTATATTCTGGGCGAAAATGAATGAACACCGAATGTATATGTATATGTATATGTATATACATATATATAATCACGGCAACTTAAAGTCCGGGTCGTGACAGTGGAAAGGTTGAGATATTGCGTTGCGGAGTGCGCATGAGGCAGCGCAGGTTCTGAACCCATAGACGGTGAAGGCATCCAGTATACTTGTGCAGGAGAACACGTATCATGACATTGAGACTGCTGACTCATTAGACCATCTGTTTGATGCGCCCGAGGCCCCTAAATGCTTACGGCTTTGCGTGGCTCTGTGGCTTGAGTTTCAGGATTCAGGGATCTTATAAGCTGATCCCACTTCTCATGTTCATGTTTGCATGCACATATACATAAATGTGCAGGTATCTAGTTACCCAACACATGTTACGCTGTGCGCAGCTATCCATCCATGCATCGATTTACCTTTTCGTGTATCCTTGGTTTAAAGTAGCTTGTGCCAGCACGTGGTATCGACACGTGCATGTGCATGTCTGTTCGCGTGCCAGCGTGCGTGCAGAGACACACGACCACAAAACCAACACCCGACGTAGCTCAGCAGCAATCCATCTGTTTATCCACGGACGTGTCCATTGATGTGTCTGTCTATCTGTCTGTCGATCTATCGATCTAATTATTTTCCTATCTATCTCAGAACTTACCTGCTTTTCGTTACATCAAGTCTCCGCCAACACATCATGTAGAAACCCAAATCCCTGAACCTAATCCGTACACCCCAAACCATGAACTCTAAAAGCCCCAAAGATCGTGGAAGGTCCAGTATCATCTGACGGCTTCCTGGAAGGCTATGCTTGTCGAGGTGCTAGGGTTTGCAGAGGTGTAGAGTGCAGTATCTAGGGTTTGTCGGGTTTAGGGATGTTTTGGGTGTAGGTGCAGGAATAAGCGCCAAGTCTTTGTTTGTTTCCTTGCAGGCTTTAGGGCATTAAGTTTAGACAGGGTGTAGGTGTAAGGTTTAGGAGAAACTGTGCTTTCGTGAAATTAGTGGTCACTTCTGGGAGTGTCGTGATAAAGGATCCCACTAACTGGCGCCTAGGTTGGTTCGCAATTTGTGAAAGTGTGCCGGTATGAACCCTGAGCTGTGCTGAGGCGGAAGGCCGAACCGCTAATGGTCCTGGGACCCCATCGCGATATTACGTTATCTCTTGCGGGTTCTGATGGCGTTGCCGGGGGGGTTGCATGGTTTAGTTCGCTTTGATGGGGTATGTGAATTGAAACACGACCTAGAGGCTCATACCCTACCCCTTCTTCAGGATACCTAGTTTTATGGTTAGGATCTGCTATATAGAAAACTAGATACACTAAGAAGGGGTAGGACATAAGCCTACAGGTAAAGCCTAAGCCCCTGAACTCGAGATCGGGTTGCAGTTGCTCATGTCCCTCCATACTGCACGCAACGTCCGAGCATGGGGGCCTTCATAATTAGAATAGGGTTTGGGAGTATATTACTCTATCATTGCATGAAGGAACCCCCAGAGCAAAGTCCGAGCACTGCAACTACTGTACTTTCACGCAGACTTCGCTTACGGAGCCGACTGGGACTGTGACAATTCACTGCAGGGGCACATAATATAGGAGCCTTATAATAATTACCAACACTAGTTGGGGGGTTCCTTGTCATCATGGGCCCAAAACCACATTCTGATTATTACGCTCCGCGCCGACCCAGCGCCCAGACTTCAGGGGGGCGAGGGGTGATGACGTGCTTGGGAAGAGAAGTTCTTCTTGCATACGTTCTTTTCGTCCCTGCCTTGTTCACGAGATGTTTCCCGTTGTTCAGGCCCCAAGGGAGGGGGGGGGAGGGGGGGGGGGGGGGGGAGACTGGGGGAATTTTGGTTCCCCTTTTTGTCTTTTACCACTTCTTGTTAAGAAAGGCTGGGCCATGGACCGGCGGTGTTGGGAATTTTAGTGCCGCATTTATAGGTGTTCCTGCTGGCCTNGGGGTGATGACGTGCGTAATTTGAGTTCCGCTTCTTGCATTTCACACTCTCTGTTGAATGAAGTCTGGGCACTGGCTCGGTGTTGCGCGAATTATTAAGGCCCCTATATTAGGCTTCCATGATGACGTTCTGCAAATACGAGAGTCAAAGACATCGTGGGTGACTTTGATGCTGGCTGCTGAATATACCCAGCGACCCCACGCGACTACACGTAGGTGATTTTTTGTGGTCGTGGGAGGCACAGAAGCCCAGCAGTGGCGTGGATTCTTGCCTGCATGGTTGAAGCTCGTCGTGATGTCTGGGACCGGCCTCCTCGAGTTTCACAGCCAAGACGAAGCCCATTGTTTCGGACATACGCCCTCCAAACCATTGCGACTTAGAGGTAGGTTTGAAGGCAGAATGAGTGTCAGCACTACTACTCCGATGAAGATGACGATGAGGTCGGTGCCTATTAGCAAACTTCTGAAACGGATTCATCGCCAAAGCCTAAACTAAACCCATGTCACCAGTTGTAGAATCGACTATCCAGCCCAATGCTTGCTGTCCAGGGCCGGCAAGAGGGCCTCCTCCTCGACCTGGCCGTCTTTACAGATCCCCCTCAGCCCTACCAGGCCGCAGAATGTAAGAGGGTTTAGACGGTTTAGGGCTTCTATCAGGGGTAGTAATAAACCATGAAAATTTACTGTGGCGCAAATTTTAGGATCACCTTGCCTTTCAATTCCCCCATCAGGGATAATATTATGACCGGTCGAGGGCACGTAGGGCCTATCATTTATTCTGACCGTTGTATTTGTAGGATCAGAGGACTGGATGTAATTAGCGCACACCTAGTCAAGGAGTGAGTCCCCTGATCCTTCAAGAGCAAGGGTCTGCATGGGTGTGGGTGTAGGGTCATAATATACAGTGGCTTAGAGCACCTATTCGGTGGCTTCAAGATCGTACCTGTGCTCTCGGGATGTGTTTTGGCTTGGGGCTCAGGCTTCAAAATGCTGCGTGTCGAGAGTCGTGGGTTTTGGGATGTTGCAGAGTCCAGGGTTTAGAATCTTGAGGTTTCGTGTTGAGGCTGCAGGTGAAGAGTTCGCTGTGAGGCAGGCTGTCGTAAACCGTCGAACACGAGTACACATCGACTGGCTCAGGCTTCCAACAATCTGCAAAGAATCCTAGAGCTCCATAATATACCTACGTGGTACTTTAGCCGTAAAACAGGTTCCGATACATGAACTCAAAGATCCTAAATCCTAAAGCCAAGAATCCTAAACCCTAAAGCCGCATCGGAATCCTGCTGCTTCTGCTCGTGCGGAGGTCTGGAGAAGTCGACCAGTGGAGGTTTGCAACAAGAGCCCGGGCTGCATTCGATGTCCTGAGCTTCACATCCCCAGTGATATAGGGGCCTTTGTAATTACCTATACTATCTTTTGTGTTTTTTTGTTTTTTTGTTTGGGGGGGGTCCTGATTATAATGAGAGTATAACGAGCCCCTAAACCCTATCCAATTTATTAAGGCCCCTACAGTAAGCTGCCGAATGTTTTGCCTAAGCCCTAAACAGACCGTAAGCCGAACACTCAATGCCAAACCTCAACCCCCTAAGCCGCATAATGGGGAAGCTAAGCCTCAAAGCCAATCTCCGGGTTTCAGCCGCTGGAAGCAGTTTTGGGTCCAAGTATCGAGTCTGGTTTTCTCTCCCGGAACACCAACCTATAATTGAATTATCCTGCGCTTTAAGTATTTAATTCTTACTTACACTCAAACGGTTCTATAAGGGGTGCCATAAGGGCTCAGGGTTTTGGATGAGGATCCCTGCCACATGTGTTTCGAGCCTCAAGCACTTGCGAGGAACGAGGGTGAACTCGAAGGGCATCTTGCAATCGCTGGTTACACGAAGGCCTGAAACAAGACGCGTTCGAGTTTCGTGGGTGTTCAATCAGTCTTGTTGCTCTTCTTTGGCTTCGTGGGCAGATGTCTCTTGTTCAAGCAATGTTTCAGGCTTCCAGACGCTACCCCAGTAATCCCAAGTCCCTGTTGTTGTTCCAGGGGAGTTTCATGAGTTTTGTTTTGGGATTTTAACGTTTTTTTTGACAATTTTTGACAATTGAGGGTTTGGTGGGTAGGCACCAGCCCGTCGGCTTCACCGAGAAACCTTAGCTTTAGCTCTTAAATCCCACAGCTTCAAGGAGCATTCACGCCACAGACCAAGCCAAATTGAAGCCGAACACTAAATCCTCAGCCCGGATGCCCCTCCGAAAATCTCCTTCGCCTAAACCCGAAACCCTGAACCCTAAACCCCTAAACCCCCTCCCCCCCCCCTTCCTTGGACCTTGCAAGATCCCTTTCCCAGGCCGACACCCCCAACCCCAACGCTATTCAGCCTGAATACCACGGTCCCCTACTGGTAACACCCGAAACTCTCATCTGCAAAGCCTCTCTCCTCAACCCTAAATCCCTCCACCCCAACCTCTCCGTTACATCCTGAATTCGAGGGCCTGCCCTTTGAGCAGGTACCACGAAGATCCGCGAAGCACTGTAGCCCTGAACTGTAGCATAGCGGTCTGGATAGTTAATCAGTATAAATAATGTTTAATATCCCCTTATAGTATACTTTCAGACTATTGAGGTCCCACCTATGACCTAAAGCGCAGCTACCCAAAATGCAGGCCCTCTGGGAGCTTCCAAGGGACATGCTCCCCCCGACGCCGGCCGCAAAGCATGGCAAGGTTCGTTTGGGGTTTTAGATTGCTTTTTGGGTTTTAGGTGTTCAGGGGTTTCAGGGTGTTCCCGTGGACGCAGCTTGAGAGGAGCACTGAAAGAGTATGTGGTTCGTCTTGGGTTTTAGATTGTTTTGGGGGGTTCAGGGATTTAAGGGTTTCTGGGTTTTGGGAGCATAGGGTTTTAAGGTTCTCGGATTCGAGGTTGAGTGTTTAGGGAAGTTTAGGGTTTTAGAGTTCTTGAAATGACCATTCACAAGTACAACAGGGTTGTTGAAGGGTTATGTCGGGTTTGGTACAGGGACGACAGAGTTTTGGGGTATATTGTAAGGATTATGTATCAGGGAATAGTATTCAGTATACTCTGGCACCTACATTGTGGGCTGCACAGTTTGCGGACTTGTAGGGTTGCAGGTCTTCGGGTACATGTACGTAGGGTCGTGAGATGTGGGCAGAGATGATGTGCGCTTCTTCTACGATAGTCTCATCGTACTGCCTTTTTGGGCTTACTTTATAGGATCCTAGGTGCTGGCATGGAGCCCAATCTGGCCATATCTACTTCCTGAACCTGGTCATAACGTAATTTGAAAGCCCTTAAGCAAAGACGGCTCTCTAGTTACGGTCTCCATTGCAGTTCCTTTTTTTGTGAGTTCCCTAGCAGGAACCTGAATAGGAAATTGGTCCAACCAAAAACGGAACTACCATGGAGACTATAGGCAGGAAGAAAGCTACGGGCAAGTGGACGTTCGATTGCAGCCGCGTGCCAGGTCATAGCTGGCTTCTACCAGGCCACATTCATGATGGGTTCCGCTTACGTTTCGGGCGCAGGGTTCAGGACTTAGGGTTTATATGGCTTATGGTTTAGGGTCCCTAGGGTTTACGGTTTATAGGGAGTATCGGACTCTTTTCGGGTGCAGGGTTCTGGACTTAGGGTTTACGGTTTAGGGCTGATCGGACTCTTGGCTATCTCATTGGTCATAGTCGAAGCTGCCCCTACAGCCGCCCTTGCCGTGTATATGCGTCCTAAGTGGAGCTATCATGCGTAGAACTCTGCTTGACCAATAGGTGGGATTCCTTCCGGTCTTGCAGCGTGTTCGAGCGCTACTTCCATGGTTCAAGTCAGAATGTGCAGCACTGCTGAGTGGATACAGCCGGCCCGTAACCTGGAAACAAGCAAATCCACGGAATTGAACAGAGGCTCCATAGTAGTTCCTTTTGGGGGTTCCTATATAGAATGCTATAAGGTACTCCCAAAAAGGAACCACTATGAAGCCTCTGGGTGAGCAGCTGCCCAAGTTTTCATGACATGGCGTAGGGCTTTGAAACTTCGGGGCTGCGACTTCTGCTTTCCACTCCTGCACATGCACCTACCCATAGGCCCCATAGTAGTTTCTTTTTGGGGTTCATATTTAGAATCCCATAAGGTAATCCCAAAAAGGAACTACTATGGGGGCCTATGGGTGGAGAACCGCTTGAGCCGGAAACTCGACCGTTCCTGCCATGAGCAACTCCCCAGTCTCCCGCGTAGGTGCACAAGGACAGTGTGGAGCCTCTGGAGGTACGCTGCTGGGAAGGGAAGGTCCGCAAGTGCGCTCCCATATGGGTGGTTGTCAATATTAGGGTCCCTTTTTGGGTCCTCATTATAGTACGGCACCTAGTATTTAGGGTACCCAAAAAGGCACCATGATTTTGACAACCACCCATACGCTCACGTGTGTAGGGACATACTGAGAAACATGCACAGAGAGGTTTTGATGTCGAGGGCAAGACAAACACAGAGAGGGAGAAGGAGAAGAGATACAAAAAGAGGGACCAGAACCGCGCAGCTACACCAATCCCAAAAACTCCAAATCCCAAGCTCCCGTTGGAAATGCAGCTTTTGGTCCAAACTTCAAGCACACTCCCACAGCAACATAGCCCAGCCTCTGCATAGGAAAGGAGCTTTGATCATAAAGTCCGTGTTTTGGAGAGACTCAGATAGTTTAGTCGGGTTTAGTTTTGAAAACAGGGCTATAGGTTTAGGTCTAGGCTTTAGAGTTTTTCTCAAACCGGGCACAGCGGCTATCCAGAGACTCCAATACCCCTTAATGCAGCCATATGCCTGAAATCTGATGAGGGCTCCTATTATTATTTTAAGGAATATCCCTTAATTGAGGGGTTTTCGAGCCTCTGGGTATCGCAAGGTGTTTCTGCGCTATCTGACTGACACGAACAGCCGGCCGTGCCCACTAGCACATCCACCCAGGCGTCGGGTGCCCAGTGTTTTCTTCTGACTCACTACGCTTGCTACAGGAAGATATCCATGTTCATAGCTGGTATGGCTACAACACTGCTTAAAGGAGTATTTTTGAAATCGGCTCTCTTCCGAGAAGATCGCGAGGGCATCTGGTTGCGGTCATTGCTGGGTCTCAGGCGCTCCGGCTTTCCCGAAAAAAGGGACAATTCCCGGCAATCAAGCATCACGAAATGATTGCTGTCATTTCAGACTCAATGTGTTCCTGAACGACCTGACCTAGGCCCCCAAACCCTAAGGTCATAAATTCGAACTCCCTGAACCCCTAAGCCCAGAACTCCTGAAGCTCGACAGCCTTTAGCCACCAGACCCTGAAGCCCCATAGGCTCCTGATGGTACCTTTATAAGCCACTTGATACAGAGCCAAACAGCACAAAACAGATGGCTGCGGATGGATAGGTGTATGGAGTTTACAAGGGATCAAGATCGCACAAAGCACTCATAAACCAGAAAACCTTGAATAGAAGAAGTTCTCATAGACCCTAAGCCCTAAACCTTGTAAACAGATCGGGCGAAGCTTTCATAGACCCTAACCCTAAACCCCTAAATCCTAAACCTTATGCCCCCACACCCCTAAACCCCTAAACCCCCAACCCTTAAACCCTGTAGATCCCCTAGAGGAACCCCAAACCACCTTATACCCTAAACCTTATACAAGACCGGACAGAGTCCTTGTAGAAAAGCCCAGGGCGAGTCGTCCGGGGCTCAGATGCTCTTCGGGCCTTGCGGTTTGCATTCAGGGGCCTGGCAAAGTGGGTTTAGGGTTTAGGGGTTCGGGTTTAGGGTTTAGGGCTTCGTCTCTTGGGGTTTATAAGGGTCTAGGGTTCGTGTCGGATGTTAAGTGGTTTATAGGGCCTGGCAAAGTTGTTCCGAATTGTTTGTGAGGGTGTTTTAAGGGTTTTTGGCCTAGGGTTTTGTATCAGCCCTTTGGGGTTTATGAGATTCTGTATAGGGTTCGTGTCGGATGTCAAGGTTTGTAGGGTTTAGGGGTAGGGTTTTATAGCTTTTGCATCGACCGCACCAGGAGATAACTGGCAGAGGGTTGACAGCACGGTGAGGGTTTACAGATCCTAAAGTTCACGCCGAAAAGCCCAAATGCCTTAACATGCTCATATGTCGGATTTTTCCTTTACCGCCCAAACGGGGATGCCACAAGGTGAAGTACCGTTTGGAGCAGCATGAGCACAGAGTGACCCATTTGGGTACTTGGACCCTTTCTAGGGTGAGTCAACTATCGCGGGGCCCTGCGAAAGTTACTGTTCCACTGGGCCGAATTCACTCCAATCCCAAAGCTCCTGCTATTATGTCCTTTGATCCTAAGCCACACTTAAAGGGTCATGGGACTTAGTAAATAGGGTTATATTTAAGGTAACTATACCTATAACTACTTATAACCCTACTTACTAAGTCGCGTGATCCTCCAAGCAATGGCTCTAAGCTCGCATCGGCCAAGCAGCTGAAATCCTCAAACCGCCAAGCTCTCAACCTCATCCCAGCATTACTCCTGCCATAGTTGAAAAGGCGAAGATTTTCTGGGCTAGGGTACCCAGTCCCCAAGCCACAAATCTGGAAGCTTCCGCGAGGTGATTCTTCTGGAGGTTCAGCACTCAACTGCTCCAGGGGCTCACAGTTTTCGTCCTGGGCTTGGGATTTGGGTCGCACTGCTTCCGGTTTCGGGTTTCATGTTTGGGGCTTAAAGGTTTCGGGCTTCAGGGTTTTAAGGGTGAAGCTCAGGTGCTACCTCGGTCTCCCTCACAGGAGGTGTCACTGAAGTCTTTTGACCAGTTCGGGTTTCGATCAGGCTTCCCGTTTGGAGGGCCCGGAAAACGCTAAGCCCTTATGCCTTTAAGCCCCTTAAGCCCTAAACAATAACACCCTAAACAATAACACCCTGACGCCCAAACAGCCCCATACCCTCCTAAATTCCCCAGGTGGAAAGACCCAATTTCCTCTTCCGCGACGTGGATCGCTTCCGGAAGCGTCTTGTGGTCTTAACTTCAGCTTGTCTGCTTGCGAAACTCTGAGTTTACTTGTAGTTTCCATTGTAGTTCGTGTTTGGGGTCAATTTGTTTCTTCGTATGGGACCTTCACTGTAGAGCTACTAGAACCAGATCGTCAAACAGGAACTACAATGGAGACAACAGGTAAGGTTTAGGCTTTAGGGTGCAGAGTTTGGTGTAACCCCGGTACAGTAAACAGCATTCTAAGCGGGCAAAGTGCTTATATGTTGGGTTTAGGATTGTAGGTGCTGTAGAGCGAACGGGGGGTATGTGATTATTAGGTCGGTATTGCTTGTTTGAAGTGCGTCGGGGTTAATAAAGCGATGAACCCAGAACAGACCCAAAGCTTCAGAGTCTCAGGCCAGAGGATTTGAGAGCAGGGAGTGTTCTCCTGCTGGCGGGCCTCCGATGTTACGAACTGCCTTACTTCGAAGCTCCTTTATAAGGTGTCTTGATAAGAATTCTGCACGCTTGCTCTTGTTTGAGATGTGTTGGGGTCCAGGGACTAGGCAAAACCCGTGTTGTTACGGGTTCAAAACCTTTCTCTTTCAGGACTTGGAGGTCCAAATCTGGCCTTCTACTTTCCGCTGTTGCTTGTTAATCATTCGTTCGGTTGGCCTCACACCACAGTGGACGCCCCAGGCCCTTCGGCCCTGATCCCTAAAGCCTGAGCCCTAAATGCACCGGGGGACTGGAACAAGGTAAAACTGCAGCTGCCGGAGCGGCCAGAGGCGCCGAGGTCCGAGAACCTGCTTGTGCTCCGATTTTCGGAAGGAGGGGAAATTTGCGAAGAATAATGGTAATATCAATCAAAGTTATTATCATTAGTACTATAATGATAGTCGGATCGGCTTTGAGAGTGTGGGGCTTTGGTATTCTGTGGTGTAGGGTCTGAGAACCTTGTGTGTTGGAGTTGAAAGGATTCCCAGGGTTTCTGAGTTTCCTAAACCGCTAAACCCTAAGCCCTAAACCGTTTCAAGGTGTAGAGCTTCGACTAGCAGTGCTTCAGCGTTTGGGCTGCTCGGTGATGAGGGTTCTGTTGGTAAGCAATTGAGACTTTCAAGTCTCCAGCTTCGTAGGTGCAGTGACCTTCCCAAACACAGGGGCTTCTTATGTGATTTCAGTTGCGCACTGCTCTGGTGATTCGGGTGGCATACCTGGACCCCGATTCAGACTGATATCGCATGTCCCATCCGATTTTTGTGCACCACTTAGAGCTGCCTTTTTTTCTGGGCTGTCCGGCTGTGCATGTGATCTGGGAGTGCAACAGTTTACCTGGACCTGTAGCACCCCGAAAAAGCCGTTTAGGTACAGGGTTTATGGAGTTTAATGTAGGAACCTGATTAAGAAACCCTGGGCCTACAACCCCAATATAGTAGGATTCATATAAGGCACCCTAGTAAAGGCCCAAGGTTTCTTAGTCAGGTTCCTACATTACGTGTCATGGTCTGTAGTCGAAGCCTAGGCTGGCCTGATCGCCAGCGACTCCGTGCCAGCTGGTGAGGCCACGCTGGGCCATCAAGGGCCGGATACTATGTTATGTTGCAGTCGATTGTGAAATAGATAACCGTATAGTATATACATATATCTGTTTAGTTATCCGGATATATAGACAGACAGATAGATAGATAGCACTCTGGCATATTAGATTATGGTATTGCGCTATTTTATAGAACTTGGCCGTAAACTGTAAACCTTGACAACTCTGACACAGACCAAGCCCTCTACACCTATTAAAAGAAGTGTATTGTCTTCGCTGACGAAGCCCAGTGGCAACCCGAAGCCCCACATGCTGGAATCCGAAACCCCGAAAACCACACGAACTTTTAAAAGCTGTTTGGCAGGCCGTTTTCCAGTGGTGGTGCCTCTGCTGCAACTGCAAGATCCGGTGCACGCTTTCGGGTCTGGACCCTCATGGTGCTCCTCCCAAACCTCAAATCCTTTCAAACCCTACAGCCCGCAAGCCCTAACAACTCTAGAACTTCTTGCTCCTCCGCTCCCCCCCTCCGCAAAAAAGGTGATGGTTCCCAAGTGCATGTTCAGAGTCCCTACACCATGGATATCCCAAGAGCCCTGACCCCAACATAAGTTTCTCGTAAAGATGCACGATAAATCGCAAGAACCACAGAGTCAGTAAAGTCCATATACAGCCTCCTAAAACGCTGAGAAACACCGTATCAAACATTACAAGACCCTGGCCAGAGCCTGCTGAGGTGGGGCGATCCCAACCCCGGTGGTGTCGGTCATTGGAAGCAGCTTGGACTCTCGACTCAGGGCGATTAGGGTTTAGCAGGTTATAGGGTAGAGAAGCCTGGTCAATTAACAAGAGTACTTCAATGTTCCTCAGAGTTCCTCGCCATATTAATACTGGTAACTCAGGCCCCTACATTAGGACGATTGGGGTTTGGAATTGGGGGTTGGGGTTCGGCTTGAGGTTAGGGTAAGGCAATTTGGGGTTGAGGGTTTGGGAATTAGAATCAGATCCCTCAAGACTTTGGCATGTAAGCTTCTGAAGGGTTCAGTTTGGGCTTCAGGGCTTCAGTCGCGGGTTTAGGGTGCCAAAAGCCCCAAGACCCACAACTTGAATCGCTCAAAACCAACTTTTTATCCAGAGCCCCAGACCCGGCTGGCTGAGTCTGTAGCCAATGCCCTAAACCTGAAACCCGAAACTTCTAAAGCCGAACACCGAAGACCCTAAAAAGCTACACCCTAAACCCTAACCCTAAGACCCTACCTTAACCCCAAGTAACCTACGGGTCTTTCGGCGGTTGTGCTTGACTTGAAGGGTTCTATAGGGCTGCCTTCGGCGGGACCTTGAGGCCGTTGGTGGTTGGGCTGCTATGGCGGCTAGGGTTTAGGGTTGTTTCGAGTTNCGGGTCTTTCGGCGGTTGTGCTTGACTTGAAGGGTTCTATAGGGCTGCCTTCGGCGGGACCTTGAGGCCGTTGGTGGTTGGGCTGCTATGGCGGCTAGGGTTTAGGGTTGTTTCGAGTTTAGGTTTAGGCTTTAGGGCGTGGGGTGTGGGGCTTAAGGGTTTTCGAATTTCAGGGTTAACAGCTAGGTTTCAGATAAAGGGCTCCTTCTGTTTAGTGAGCCTAGGGTTCAAGATTTCGATTTCGGGCTTTAGGGCGTCGGTTGTGGAGTTTAGGATTCGGGGCGTTGGAACGGNGTTAACAGCTAGGTTTCAGATAAAGGGCTCCTTCTGTTTAGTGAGCCTAGGGTTCAAGATTTCGATTTCGGGCTTTAGGGCGTCGGTTGTGGAGTTTAGGATTCGGGGCGTTGGAACGGATGATCTCAAGTAGAATTGTCCTTCAGGGTTACTTAGACAGCACCCTCGACCTCAAGTCCTTGGAGAGGACCGCCCCTTCAACAGGGCCATTAGAAGGTCAGCAACAGGCAAACAAGTTGAGAGCTCCCTGTAGAAGAAAGAAACCAGAAGGCAAAAAACCAAGACAGTGCCCAACGAACTATTTACAAATCCCTACAAGACCTTGCAAAACCGTGCAAACACCCGACAAGAAAACCCTGCAAGCACTCGACAAAACGATACAACACCCTTATTAGAGCGCGCAGAACACCGCCACACAACCCCTCCTTAGCTGCTGAGTTCATAAGCCCCAAACAGTGTAACCTTTTGGGTTTATAGTGGGTAGTATTACCCGAAAAAGTGTCGGTTTAGGGTTTAGGGGTGTGTCCACTCAGCTACCAAACCTCTATAAAGATTAAAAAAAGGCCGCGGCCCTGATCCTAGAGGCCAGCCGAGCGTCGTAGTAGGTTTCCCAGTGTAGCCTGAGATGAAACGAGGGCCTAATTTGTGGATCCGACAGCAGATGACTCTTGCAATGATGATTAAGAAGACCTGAAAAGAGAGCTTAGTTTGGATAATTAGTTTCTTTGTTCTTTGGCGAGTTCTCTCAACATTCGGTCGAGGCTGCCGCAGCAAAATATCCACAGCTGAAGTGTTTTCTTTGTCTAGAAGAGCGCATATTTAGAAGGTTGCACGTTCAGCTTGCCATGGCTAAGGTGTTCTTACTTTAGAAGAGTGTTTATTTAAAAGATTGCGCGTCGAACATGCAGATGCGGAATAAAAAATTGTGGAGGAGAGCACTTTTAATTATATAGCCCCCAGGAGATGTTATAGGTCCCTCAGAGATCTTTGGCTTGAAGCTTTCTGGTTTAGGGTTTAGGGCAAGTTTAGGGATGACGGTTCAGGGCTTAGTGCTTTGCGCCGAGGGCAGGTCGACACATGGGAGTTTCCGAAAATAGGGGACCCTAATATATACCCCAAACAGTAGGATCCTTATTACAAGGACCCCAAAATAAGGTACCCCTAATTTTCGGAAACTCCCACGTTGGTCATGCGGCAACCGCCAGCACGAACCAGCAGCCGGTTCGGCTCAGGGCTTCCTCGAAGGTCGCCCTGGAATCCACCTCCATGAACCCTGATGCCTAAAACCCTAAACCCTAAGCGCATCTCAGATGTCAATGTGCGAGCCACGAGCCCTGAGCCATGAGCATAACCACGTAATAGCAAGGGCCTTCATAACTCGAATAGGGCTTTGGGGTGTAGCATGTTGCTTTTATTGCAGTTAAATATGATTAGGGACCCTGCGGAACAGCAGTTGAAATTGTTCAGGTTCCTCTGCGTTGTCCTTTAAGGCTGATAATGGTTTCGGGTTTGATTCGCTGGGTTCGCCTTCATAGATGAACATGACTTGCAGCAGTAGATAGGCGTGACAAAACTCCAAACACGACATCTAAACCCGTAAATGCAACAAACAACTCAAACTCCTGTGGCCAGGACAACAGCTCAAATTTTGAGCCTTGTAACAGGGACATATGTACATATATATATATATATGTGGCCCATACCTTTAGGGTATATTTAGCTAGCTTTTTGTGTATACAATATAAAATGCCTAGCTAAATAATACATAGCCATGTCGGATATCGTACAAAAG